>VOPJ01006656.1:0-13411 GCA_014673585.1 Semibalanus balanoides | reverse complement strand
CAAAACTCGGTGCCAAGTTGTCGGAGTGGAAGTTAGCACCAGAATCTGAGAGTAACAAGTGTAACCCACAGTCGACTGACCTGTAGGCCACCTACTGCTGCCGCTCCTGGTTGGCAGTATGATGCGGGGTCGATCGCCTCACCACGGAGTCGGCAGCGTCAGAGCGGGCCGGGCGTCGCGGCCGTCCACAGCCGTCCACTGTGTACCGCAGAGGAGGCAGTGACGGGAGCTGGACTGGCCCGCGGCCTCGCTGCACCACACTCCAGCGAACTCTGGTACCGTGATTCACGGGCGGATTGGGGCCAGACGCCGCCACCGCCGCCGCCGCCGCGCCGCTCCAGTCACGGCCGAGCCGGGGCCGCCCCACTTCTGGCCGCACGTGTCATAGGTCACGGCACAGGTCAACGGGTCACGGTCCGCGCGCGCTCCACTTGTCACAGGCGCGGATCCAGGATTTCGGTCGGGGGCGCAATGCAAAAAGTTGCGCCCTACGGACGCGCCATAAGCGAGATTCGGTTCGGGGGGCGCCCACGCACCACCCCCTGGATCCGCGCCTGGTTGAAAGAGGTCAAAGCCTAACATATCGAGATGTCTGATCGAGATGTCAGCTCTACACCACACAGGAAACAGTAAAAGCCTTGCATGAAGCACACTTATTATTTTGAATGCAGTGTGATACAAAACATTATCGCTATTCGTTACGAGTAGTAAAACACGGGATATAAGACCATACTAACCAGATACGAGTAGAAAAACACGGGATATAAGACCATACTAATAATATCATCAGCGCAATCCCTCGACATGTCCTTACTAATTAACCATTGGAATTAACGTCTAATAATTGGAATTAACGTCTAACGTCTAATAATTGGAATTAACGTCTGATCAGTCGACCAAAGAAAGCTATTACAGCGTTGATGGAATATCCGCCGGTTCGCTTCGCTGCGGATAGGATTAGTCTTCGAGGTCACCATATGCTTCACATTTGGCCCATATGATAAGCCATCTTTGAGCCGAATTCCGCCAAATCAGCTGCGATTTCATGTTTCAGAGACGAACTATGCTAAAAAATATAGCGAGAGACGTCGCTGATTTCATTTTTCAGGATTACACTTGCGTGCAGTTTGATGATTGCCGTAATGGACGTGTTATTGGAGTCATCCACAAATCAGCTGTGGCCCTATGAAACCCCACACAAAACAATGCCTAACAATCAAAGACAGACGATACTAACAGTTAAAAGCCGTTGGCGACCGGTGAACTATGTCCTGTTTAAGGCCGGTGATGTCCGCAGAGATGTCGCTGCAGGCGGCGGCCAAACTTCGGCACACAGGAAACTGCCGCAACTCTGGTGGTGGGGCGTTGTAAGTGATTAGCGCTCTGCAGCTGAAACGCCTCTTACAAAGCTCTATGCGCCAGCGGGGGACAAGACAGGCCACTGCCCCTGACGAGTGATCCTTATCGCGGGTCTCGGCTACGCTGAAAAGTGTCAGGGCCAGGGCCTGGGCCTCGCCGTGTCAGCGCACCTTGTGCGTAAGGCACAGAGTGTGAGTACGAGGTCATATTCTCCACACTCCCAGGAGGTCCCAGGCGAAGGTCAAACCTTTTTGCTGCTGAAAAGTACCTTAGCTGCGTAGTTAATGATTGTTCGGAGTCTAGACAATTTTTTGGTTCCAGAACCGTAAGTTGAGACACAGTAGGAGAATTTGTGAGACGGCGTTGATCAGCGCGGAGATGACAGCGGGGACAGGTGTCTCCTGGCCTGACGTGTGACAGGCCACTCAGAACTCCGTGACAGCGTCAGGTGACATCAGTGACGTGGGAGTCCCAGGTGAGAGAACGGTCGAACACAATACCAGATATTTTTTGCTTCTGAGATGGGGGCCAGAGGAGTGCTCGCGGAATTCAACATTCAACTGAGACCTCCGGCGGCATTTCGCAGATTTTGGGTGCTGCCCAGCAGCATCAGCTGTGCATTCAAGGTGTTTAGTGTTACGCCGTGAGTCTGTGTCTGTTGTGTGTTGTGAGTCTGTTACGCCGAAACCAGATGTCAATAGAGGTCAAGACGGATTCCATGCGAGCCACGACAATTTCAATTTCAGATTGTTTGCCAGAAACAAGAATTTGCGTGTCGTCAGCATATTTAACTACTACTGCATCTTCGGCGAACAGACTGAGGTCGTTGGCGAAGATGCAGTAGAGCAAGGGTCCGAGATGATCCTTGTTGGACGCCGATGCTGTTGGGCAGAGGGGTAAAAGTTTCCAAGGTTTGAATAGTCTATTACATCAAAGCATTCGCTGAAATCGAGCAGGAAGAGAAGGGAAACTTCTCCTTGGACAGCAGCGGATAGGATGTGGTCTGAGATAGTTGTCAGCGCGGTTTCGGTGGAGTGACGGGGCCGAAACCCGTGCTGAGTAGGAGACAGGTGATTTACGGATAGGTAGCTATAGAGTTGCTCCAGTAATACAATTAAGGGCATATGATAGGAGACAGGAGGTGATTTACGGATAGGTAGCTATGGAGTGTAGAGTTGCTCCAGTATTACAACTAAGGGCATATGAAGCAGAGCATTTAGATACGTTTAAATTTAACCACGGTGAATGAAGTGGCGTGATCATTCCGGAAAGAAGAAGAAAAAACAAAACGAATCGTGGAACAGCTGCTGTAGTTGCCGAGCAAGCGTGCAATGTGCTCTACAGAAGCACATTGCACCAGGCACGTTCCACCACAAAATGTGGTGAAACGTGCTAAAATCTCAAACTGACAGTAGGCAAAGGCACTCACGGTTGTCCACGGAAACCATTATTTTCCGAGGTTACAAAAGTGTCACGCATCGAACTGAGCTGGAACAAAAAACAAAACAAAACAAAACCACTCCCATCGATCACTGCAAGCCACCAAACCACATCGTCACTTATGCGTATTTCGATGTATTCATGAGAGCACACACTACCCAATACCCTGATACAGCACCGCTTTACATTGGCTTACGACTCTGGAGCGCCGCCGCGCTGGCGGGAAATCCCGGCTGGCGGCACCTAAATTGGTGCGGCTGTCCACAAGTCGTCGACACGTCCTTTAACGCATACCGGGAAACAGTCGACACGAAACAATCTGGCACAAGTAGTCCAATCTGGCCAAAGGCACGCGACGATGCAGCGACCAATCTGCTCAAAGGCACGCGACGACGCAGTGCCTTGCATGCAACATCGCTGAGCAGAGCACTCCAACAGTATAACCAGCACTCAGCAGCAATCCAATCCAGCCGAAACCCACGTATGGCCGATACACCAGAGGCCACCATCACCACTTCTCCCGAAACATCTGTGCGCTCGATTTACTGGGAGACGTGTAGCTTTTCTGCTCAGCAGATGGGGTGATGAGGGATGCCGTAGCAACAGGAAACAGGCCGTTGGATCCGCCGGCCGCCAGACGCAGGCGGTGGTGTGATGTCACAGCCGTCACGGGAAGATGAAGAGCACCTCCTCCGTCATAATCAATCGCCAGCACCTGAGCAAACACACAGTGGCGAGTTAGTCAAACGTCATCATTGATCGACCGTGGATTACGGCCGGGTGGCCGCCGTCAGGCCGAAGTGAGGCGACATATATCTCGTGCTAGTTGATGATGACATGAACACGCTAAGTGCTCACTGATAATCGGTGAAGTATAAAGTAGGTAGCAAAGCACCTGGATCTAACTTTGTCTCTAATGACTCTGCATTATACTATTGATCAAAACTAAACGTTACAATTTGTCGCGACGAACGACCGGCCGCCACATACAGCTCCCTCAGTGGGCACAGACAATCATTGTCGAATGCTCTTTCGTCACATTCTATACTGCATAACCATCTGGTCAAAGGCCAGGGTGTCACAGCGTCATCGAATCCAGATTCTTGAACGTACTCAACGATAGCGCGCAGAGTGTGACAGAGTGAGTGTGGTACCGCCGATCTGACCACGCGTCTCCTTTGCTCAAAGGCTTAAAGGGGAATATTTACCTTTTATGTTTTTAATTTGTATGCATTATCTATACAGGCTCCATGTATGGTATTGAATTGATAGTTTTAATTTAAAAGCGAAATAACAACATTTTAAGCTTTGATTTTTTGGGAAATCAACAAAGTAGATAGACTTCTTTTGGAGTTAATGAACACTGTTTTCCCTCAACTATTGGAAGCACGGCATATTACATACGCCTTTGTTTCAATCTGTTTAACATTGAATACCTCTAATTGAATTACCTCTAAAAAATCACACACACTAAATATATCGTCGAAAGGGGCCCGAATACCGAATAATGCATCACGGTTTTCGTAAGGGAATGTTCCGCCTTTCTGAAAGTTGTCAAATATACGCCCATTGTAGTCAAAAATATGAAGTAAGAGCCGCTGAACACGATGGTGATATTTGTTTCTTGAAAAGTCACTTTTTTATTTGGGACAATGCCGTCATTATTGAGCTATAGAGAGCAATAGAGAATAGGCCACAACCTTTGCATAGCAATTTATTTACACCGGCCTCATGCGGTATTATATAATCGTACTCGCAGCAGGTAATCCAGCCAAGGTTCGATAAATACAAATATATTTTTTATTCTCCCAAGACCAACAATATTGAAGTGCCTGTCAGCCAATCAGCGGCGGCACTTGCATAGACCCCTTTTGCAAATTTCAAAGTCAATAGCTTAAAAACGGTTAAATTTGTGAAAATAAAAATATTAATTTAAAGGATGCCTATTCAATATGTCATTTTAATGGCTGAACAAGTTACAAAGTCTAATCAATTGACTGGAATAAAAATAAATGATCAAGAAATAATAAAAGTAAGTAAACACACCGACGATACAACTACACACCGTAGAATAAACTGAACGATCAATCACAGGAGCTGTTAAGGAGCTCGTCACATTCGGTAATTACTCTGGTTTGAAAATAAACCTGGACAAAACTGCATGTATGTCAGAAGGAATATTATCTGATCAGATGAGAACAGAACTTAATGTACGATTTGTGAATGTGCTGACAGTTCGGAATGAAAATAGACCGAAACGGTAAAAGTGTGACGGAACGTAATATGCAACTACAAATACCCGCATTAAAAAGTGAGTTAGAACAATGGAAAGGGCGCAACCTTACACCAATTGGAAGGATATGCATAGTCAAGGATTTACTACTTTCAAAACTTATACATTTATTCATTGTTATTTCACTTCTTTACCCATCTAAATGTATAAAATAATTAGAGAGACTTATAATTGGATTCGTTTGGGGCCGTAAAAATGATAAGATCAAACGTACTAAACTAATACAAAGTCAATCAAAAGATGGTTTAAACATGGGGCATATAAAGTAGTTAATCAAATGTAAGTCTTTATTTATAAGTCTTTATAAGTTTATAAGTCTTAAGTTTATAAGTCTTTATTTATAAGTTTATAAGTCTTTATTAAGCGTATTTTGTACCATAGCTTATAATTAAGTTGAAAATGTTCAAAATTAAATAAATCAAATGTATGAAACTGACGTTGTTGAAACTATTGGCGACATCACGTGTTGACTGGATATTACCCGCTGCACAGCAGCTTCCAAACATCAATTTGTTACTAACGTACGGAAGCGATAAATTGCAACAGATAGAAAACAAGTTGTCAAACTCTTTCTATAAAGCCATCATCGATGTTTTGATCAAGTTCAATCGCGAAAATAAGCCACGTAACTAGAAAATAATGTCAGACAAAAATATGGTTTTCAGATCAGACTAAATATTCAGAAAAATAAAACAAGGGACGAACGAGGGATACGCTATAGTATGACGTTTTCATGGTATGGGACTCAACTGCGAAGTCTTCCACAGTATCCACGTAAATGTATTAACAAGACACTAATATAAAACAAACATACCGTATAAAACATACTTAGTATCAGACATGCGCCTTGATCGGGATCCAGTGAATCTCTGGATTTCTCTGTGCCTGGGTCCCGGGATCCAACATGAATCAGCTCTCAGACATGTTCAGACCCTATTCCCGGGGACACGGACACAGAGAGGATCCCAGAGCATTCACTGCAGATCGCCCTCGGATACACCATAAGCCCAGAGATCCCACAACCGAGTCCCAAAGATGTCCTAAGTAATGATACTAAAGTGTAGCCTGAGGATCAAGCTGGGAGTCCCAGATCCAACTTTTTGGGGTCTCACAAGCAGCACGAGCTGAAGCACCCTTTTTTGCTATTTATATTCATTATTTGGAAAATTAATTTACCATCATCATATGTTGGCTATAGCGTACAAACTTTGCAGGTTAATTTGCAGATCCACATTATCTACATAGAACAGACGCAAAACAGAGACCACAAATTTTGATGTCAGTCCCAGCATCATGTGTTTCAAGATCAAAGGCTCGTTTTAGTTAGAGATCCACTGAGATCCAAGATCCAGAAGCATTTTACGCCGAGAGATCCAGAAAGATCCCTTATTCTCATGCATCTTTATGCTGATGATTCACTGGGATCCAATATTCCTCATGCATTTTATACTGAAGTGATCATTGGAATCCCAGATCCAACTTCGGGATCCAGGCCACAAGTTTGCCCTTTAAGTATTTAAAATTAACACAATGGGTTCTCAAAACCAGCTTACAATACGTTGATATCGAAAACGGTTTCTATACAAATGTCCAATACCAGCGAAGGTCTGCGAGCAAAAATGGTGGCAGCAAATTCAATAAATTAATTACACGCGAATGAAGTTTTAAGAATCAATCAGTGCCGCAACGACACTCGGTAACTTGTATTAGACCACATTTTTTCGAATTATAAATATAAATTTACGCATATCAATACATATGTGCAGCATAATACATATTAAAACAATCAAGTAACTTAACTTCTGTGCAAAACAGCAATTGAACAGACGATTTACCATTCTCTTTTGGGCACTGTCCAAAAACCCAACTGTTCATTAAGGAGATTCTATTCGCCAATTTTAGGACCAACACATTACCAAGTCAAAATGCATATAAATGCATAAACTGTTTTTTTTTCCTTAGATGAAACGTCGAACTAGAGACGTTAAATAATATCACTAAGTAAGCCGTGTATACATAAGGCAAGAATAATGCCAAGCTGAAACTAAGTATACAAAACCATGGGGTGCAATGTCTAAACTCGAAAATAAATTAAGGAGTATCACAATTGCTAAGAGGAACGCAGTTTAGACAAAATCCGAGCAGAATGGGGTGGCTGAAGCCAGTTGTTGGACATGAAAAAGTAATAAACTACTTCAACCAAGGGATGATATGAGGCGGCCTGTGCTCGCGGTGTGATTTCAGGTTGCGTCTACAAACTACACACGCACACGCAGAGGACGCCAGCTCGAGTCATGTGTCAAAATGTGATCCATACGACGTGATGAACGAACGTTTGATGATGTATGATTGATTGAATGATCGACAATGCTATGAACCGCCGATGGAAACCGGAACCAAAAACAAGAGGTCAATACTTTTACTTTTATATCGCTTGGAGAGTGATAATGTTTTAGTTTTAAACTGAACGTTTTCAGTTGTTTTTCCCACCCTCTGCATAGGTACTGGTAATTTTTCGTCATTTCAGCCGACCTATCAGTAATAAATAATATTATATATATTATATTATATATATATATATAATATATATATATATATTAATATATAATGTGTGTGTGTGTGTGTATCAAAATCCCTGTAATAATTCCAGAACAACCCGCCTTACTATAAACCACTTTGCTAGTCCGCGGTCCGCATCGTCCATTCATGTCCCGTCTGAGCCGGCATCCACGGTCCATATGGCACCCTCAATTCAGCACCCGCGGGCATACCGGGGCTGCCACTTAGGCACCTCTCTCCTGAAAACGTCCACACGATCAGCATCAACCATCAACGGCATTACTGCAAACGATCATCAGCGCTACCAACAGCATCTGAGCCGCCCCTCTTCGAAAAACAAATATGCCACCCACCACACATCAGCTGCCTGCAGAACAGACTTGTAACGCAACTGACTCTTACTCAAGTTCATTTTTCACAAAAGTATTCGACTCGACTCAAAAATGCATTGAGTCGACTCAATTTGACTCATCAACAATTCACGCCGTTCATTCAATTACTTTGATGTTAACGGGCGAGGGGAGGGGGGCGTTAGGGTCCGGTGGTACCAAAAAATCGCATTTTTCGTCAGTGTTAACTGGTTTTGCTCAGGTAAAGGGGCGTCGGCCCCAGCCACCCCCTTGACTATCCTGTTATTGCATCTGACTCAACATTTGTTATGAGTTCACTCAACTTTCTGACTCGCAAACCGAAGAACTGACTCAACTTCTTGACTCAAGTTTTAGCTGTTTTTAAACAAATTAAATCGACTCCACTCTTGACTCAAGTGCGCGCTTTTTACAAATTGAGTCGACTCAACCCCTGACTCATGCAAAAAAATGTCTTGACTCATGACTCATGACGTCGACTCATGACCTCAACTCGGGTCCATTTACAAGATCTGGCTGCACGCAACAACCTAACAGTAAGGACAATCATCAGCATCACAAACTGTCATCATCAACATATACAAACAAGACAACACTGCATGCACCACAATATGGTAAAACGTAGCAGTTGACAGGGCCCACAAATGGCATTAAGTTAGCCGAATGCATTGGCCAGTTTTTCGTGAAACATAGAATGCTTCGCAGAGCTTGTCAGCAGTGCCCTGAACCCACCACCCAGAAACAAGTTCCAGCTCAACAGATAATTTCGTCTCACACCTAATAACAGCCAAGATTGCAGAAGGATGTAAGCAACGCACAATTTACTGCACGGCCGCTACCAGCCAGATTGGTCCCCTTTTGGTCTGCAGTCAATCGATCTGGTGTTGGTCGACGCAGCACATCATTTCCTAACGCTAATTGGGCCCATCATCTTATCTCCTCGGCAGCAGCTGGGCAGCGCGGAACTAGAACTCGTAACTTGAGCACCCTAACAACAACGACGTCCATTTCTTAGATAACAAGTAAAACTCAGACTCTCAACGATTTGCATACCAGTATACCAACTACCAGACTTGAAGCAGCTAGATCAACGCCGATTATAACTTATCTGACGACATCTGTGACTATTCCGCGCACAATACGTGTCAGCCGGCATTTAAGCGTCCAGCTATCAACGGCTGCATCAGCACCCGCCTTGGCTCATCAGCTGAAAGGATCAGTGGACGTGCCTGCGGCGCCAGTCGGCTATACTGAACATACCACACCCACTGCGTATGTCTGCTGTACTGGACCAGCGAGCCGTACCTGCGTTATCCTGCTGTGGTATGTCAGTAGCTGCACATACCACACCAGCTGCGTATGTCTGCAGTACTGGACCAGCCAGCCGTACCTGCGTTATCCTGCTGTGGTATGTCAGCAGCTGCAGCGACGCGTCCATGTCCAGCAGCTGGGTCTGATTATTGGGATGAGCGGGCGCCGCCAGGGAAGAGTCGGACCACTGGTCCACCAGGGTACGCCGCACCGGGCCCGGCACCGGCGGCGACGGCACGTCACCCTCACAGGCACGAACCCGGTTCGTCGAGAAGCGAACCTCCCGCCGCGAGGTGGCGCTCTTTGGCAGCATCTGGCGCGTAGAGGCTGTCGCCGCCCCGTCCCCGCTCTCGCCCCCGTGGCTGGTCGGGCTGGCCGACAGGCGACTGAAACACAACGATGGACCTGATGAATGCACTGTATACACCAGCAAGTGGATGTGGAAGAACATTTTATTTTTAGTGCATGCCGAATTATCTATAAGAAAAATAATGATTGAAAAATAATATATGAAATGGGGACAATATAACGCAAATATGATTATTCAACCGCTATAATTACATAGTCACATCCGAATGATATGACTCTTGGTCTTGGTAGTGTTGGTGCTTTACGAAGATGTAAGAGCAGCCATTTATCGTCGGGGTCGGGGGTCCCTAACGCCGACCTGAGCGAGGAACGGAATGACCTCGCCAGTCTATATTTACCTTAAGTATTTACCTTAAGTAAAGGTCATTAGTGTACCCTTTCGANCCTTAAGTAAAGGTCATTAATTTACCCTTTCGAGTATTGAGACCCTTTACTCAGGTGGTGCTTTCTCTTCTTCTTTCGAAGCTGAGTCGGCTGCTGTATTCTTTGATTTGCTGGCCATGCAGTGCTGGCCAACAGTTGAATGCTAGTAGGAGAACCTGTAGTTAAATTTATCAGGATGGTTCTCCCATTCTTTCCCCAGTCTGTACTAGAATGATTCTACACTCGGTGCTTCGATGGTATCCTTGGAAAGCCTGTCTGAATTGTCTGACATTACCATATCTCTCTTCAGCCAGGGCCAGTTCAAGCCAACTGCACCATCCCTGGCCAGTGCTCTGGGCAGACTGAGCACAGACACAACAGAACAGGGTGCGAAGAAGCCGGAAGTCAGAGTCCAGCTGAATGAATATGAGTTTGGTGACCAGGAGGCTGATGAAGACTATGAAAGTGATGCAGATGCCGAGTTTTTATGATTGGGATCCCTCATGCAAGAAAGGTATGTACTGACTGCTTCATTTTCCATGTATTTCTTTTGCCATTTGCAAATTTTTGATTATCATGATGTCTTTCTTTGTGTGTTTTGGATTCAAGTTACTTATGCAAAAGAGTGAAAAGGAGGAGGATCATAAAGCCAAGGATGTTTTTTTTTTTAAATTAAGTTTGAATGTATTGATGGGATGGGCTTCTGAGATCAGGCCCCAAACTAAGCTAATGTTGTTGAGCGGGTCCTGACCCCACCATCCGATCGTGCAATTCCAGTCACCGGCAGAATTCAGAGACGAAAGTCTAACGTTCCCCAACGACCAGATTTTTGTCTGGATCTCTAAGTTGGATCTGGGATCCCAGTTAATCTCTCTGTATAAAATACATGAAGATCTTGGATCCTAGTGGATCCCTCTGCATTACATGTATGCAGATCGGATAAAAAAAAAATGTGATCCTCCTTGATCCTTCAGCGTAAAATACTTCAGAATCTGGGATCTCAGTGGATATCTAATTTTAACAAGCCTCTGATCTTAAAACATAGGATGCAGAAATTGGCATAACAATGTGTGTTCTCTATTTTGCGTGTGTAGTATTTACTATGTAGATAATTAATGCCTGCAAATTGCTTTGTTAATGGTACTTATTAGCAAACATAGATATTGCAATAGTTGTTCAATATGATAAAATTAGCAATAATTATGTACCTACTAGCGTGTCTGGATCTGGGATCCCAGTGGATCCCTCGGCATAAAATATATTATGATCTGGGATCTTTGTGGATCCCTCAGCTTATTGTGTACCTGAAACTGGTGACCCATGTTGATCCCAGGAAACTAGAGATCCGGATCTCAGCTGGATCCCGGATCATGGTACATGTCTGCCAACGACTGAGGGCGGTTCGCTGGCTTCATTTGACATTGAACGGGGACACTGCCACCGGCCGCAGGTCATCCCCTCCAGGAGCAAATATCGAGTGCTGATGCGTCTCGAATCTACCTTGCCAGAGTGGGTCAGATCTGTAGCCCAACGCCTTCCCGACCGAGCTACTGGGGCAGTTGATCTAAAGGCAGTTCGTTAAAGTTGATTAAAAACGTTTGTTTTTACCCTCTACTTGGTCAGTAAACGTCATTGTGAAGACAATGATTTGATCCCCAGATCTTACCAAGGAATATTTGGCACATCGCGGAACGACGCAGCCTGGTGGCGCCGGAGGTGGTGGTGGCAAGAACTTCCAGCCTTCCAAAAACCTGATCATGCGATACAGCAACCGAATCAACCTGGATCGCTACGACGGCCCGAAAGTATCGCATGCCGTCAGAAATCAGATCTCGGAGGCGGCCAAGAGGGATGATTCAGCCAGGTAAGAAGGGTTTATCCCACAGAGAAACAGCGGTTCAAATGTAAAGCATGGAAACACTGTTGAAAACGACACTTACGATGTTATTGTTTAGTAATTGTGGGTGGGTTCGAGCCACCTCAGCGCTCGCTATTTGCTCCTGGAGGGGATGACCTGCGGCCGGCGGTAGTGGCTGCGTTCAAGGTCAGATGAAACCAGCGAGCTGGTCGGACGTCCTCAGTCGTTAGGGGGTGTTAAACGTTCGCCTATAAATTATGCTGGTGACTGGAATTGCGCGATTGGATGGTGGGGTCAGGACCCGCTCAACAAACTTTAGCTTAGCGTGGGTCCTTATTCAGGAAATATATATCAACACAACATTTAGACTTAATTGATGAAGAGTTCTGCGGTCTTCAGAAGCCACTTGTTTCCGGTTCTGTGATTTATCCAAAGCTTTTGAGGAACGCAGCGTCTGGGCACTATTTATTCCTTCGGCGCGCTGTTTTTTTCTTCTTCACAGACTGAATCATCGGAAATTTGCGTGCGAAAAATTGCGTGCAACGTGTCATAATTTTCTAACCTAGTATGACTGCATTCGTATTAGCGGGATGTGATACTCATAAAATGGGGTGACCCCAATATTTGTCTTGTTCTGGTTAGCTGAGCATTTTGACAACGAAATGTATATATAGGGGTATATTATATATATATATTAGTATATATATACTTATATATATAATATTGAATATAGATATCAATATAGAAACATAATTATTGATGAGACTTCTGTTTGGCTGTTAACAAGGAAAGACAACCCAGGAAGGGAATTTACGAATGCAATTGTTTTCTTAACTCAGCTACTAAGCTATGTCTGATAATGTCGAAGGTGCTGAACAATACGGTAATGATTGTCTTCCGAACCAGCGTCCCATGGGATAGTGCTCCACATGGATGGTATGCTCCAAGATAAGCGGCTCCTGTGTGTCCCCACCCACACCATATACCAGCTGTGTGTGCCTTCTGTACAGGATCCGTTTCAAGGACAAGAAGGATCGCGCCACCGTGGAGCAGGTGCTGGATCCGCGTACACGCATGATCCTCTACCAGCTGATGGCTCGACAGTACATCTTGGAGATCAACGGCTCTGTCTCCATGGGAAAGGTAGAGGCTTGGAAGAGAAAGGATTTATTGCTGTCGTACTATCCTCAATTGAGAATTGTGGAGCGAAGACTATGTAGTTATATTACGGCTTGACGCGAGTAATTTGAACCATGAATTGAGGAATGAATGAATGGGCGCAAAGTGACCTTAGCAGTCGACGCGCCCTAATGCCCCAATAAACAAACAAAGAGGAATGAATGAATTTATGAATTGGTGCATAATTGAATCTCTGAATGTGTGATTGGGTCGGTGGACAGTTAGTGTGGCCGTGGTGGAGAGAGTGTGTGCCGTCGACCCCCCGGCCAACACCAGCCCCCCCCCGTCCCTGTGTGCGCAGGAGGCCAATGT
>VOPJ01006655.1:0-15519 GCA_014673585.1 Semibalanus balanoides | reverse complement strand
CAAATGACATGGAATTAATAACATCAGGGTGGGCAAAATGTCTTGACTGGGGGGGCAAAACGGCTGACTGCGGGGGAATTTGCCCCCCCCCCAGTTAAAATGTTAAAATAGGCCTTGAAGACGGGCAAAGACGGGCGGAGACGGGCGGAGACGGGCGAAGACGGGCGAAGACGGGTGGAGACGGGCGGAGACGGGCGAAGACGGGCGAAGACGGGCGAAGACGGGCGGAGACGGGCGGAGACGGGCGGAGACGGGCGGAGACGGGCGGAGACCGGCGGAGACTGGCGGAGACCGGCAGAAACCGGCGGTGCTGGCTGGCTGGCTGGCTGGGGAGGGGGAGCTGGCGCTGTCTGGGGCTGGCGCTGTCTGGGGGCTGGCGCTGGCTCCCAGCCAACAATTAAGTTGGGCACTGCTCGGGCAACTTGGGCTAACATGGGCATAGCCTGGTTTGGCCCAGCTTACGGAGTTCTCTATTGGCGTTCAATCGGTTTTTCGCCTGGGCAAGCTAACCAGCTTGGGCAGGCCGAGTTAAGCCACCAACAATTATTATCGGGGCTGATATTGGGCATGCCGACCAGGAATTTCATTCACTTGATGGTGATGACGTTCAGTGATGACGTTATTGGTGTTAAAGGCGCTTGAGTGACTGCTCAGTTGTAAATTAAAAATACATAAATAAATAAATTACAAATCAACATACCGAAAAATATCAGTGTTGCAGCTCGGGCCTGGCTTTGGGCTGACCTGATCAGGCAGCCAGCTGTAACTTGGGTCCTGCCTGGCGTATGTTTCATTACGCCAGGCAGGACCCAACTTAACAGCCCTGGGGCTAGCCCAACTATTGGTCGGGCAAACCCGAGTGCTGCCCAATTGGGCCCCAATCAGAATTGCTGGCAGGGCTGGGGGTTGACGGGGGCTGGAACTGGCTGGTTGCTGTCGCTGGCTGGTGGCTGTCGCTGGCAGAGGGCTGGCGCTGGCAGGGGATGGCGCTGGATGGGGGCTGGTGCTGATCTTGTAACTTGAATATATCTTGGATGCATCTACTCTCAAAAGGCCCTCGACTGACTCCACTTCTTTTCCCTAGCGCGGCGAAAAATTACCCAAGAAAATTAACCGCTGTTTTCCGTGATATTTTACCATAGAAAATAATATCTCGAAAAAGCTGCCAGATGCTGTTGCTTTTTCAATACTTATCGCAATATTACATTTGAACATGACCAGAATATAATGCCTCCAAAGTGTTAGAGAGGTTCAGCCAAATGACGTCACCGAGAGTACACCACTTTTGGCGTTTTTAAACGCTGTACCAGTATATAAGGCCTTGGCTGTACCTATATGAATAAGTGTAGCTTTGAGAGGCCAGATTAAGAGCCAGATAGCTCAATAATCTGGCCTCTCACCGTCAAACGAGAGGTCAAACGAGCACCCCGCCCCCTTGCCTCTTTATCCTTTCTACTACTGGTAAGCATTCTACTACTGGTAAGATATGTGTTTTGAGTTCCAAGCATTCAATTAAAATAATTAAATCACAATTGCAGGTACCATCTTCATTTTTGTATTGCAGCGATTTACAAAGCGTATTTCCTGTTTTGCATTGTTTTAGGGCCTAATTTGAAAATATTTACATTTGTGGCGCACGAGATTCCTTTTTTGTGTGTGTGTGTTTTTTGCACTGAACTCTATAGATGTTTTTTGACTGCACACAGAGCACACAGTGACGCTTTGAAGGTAAGGTAATTTAACAAAATTTATGAATTATGTTGATCAAATTGGGCCAGCAGTATGATTTATGTCGTTAATATTAAGAAAATTGACATTATTTTAATTGTGCATTTAGCAAATAATTCACATATAACCAGCGCCTGATTGGAAGGTATCATAGGTGACCCCTGAGGTCATGTCAATGACTCGAATGACATCAAATTGTAAATGCGTAACAAGTTTGAACCGTAAAAAATTGAACACTTTCTAGCTTAAACCCTTGCCCTACTGGGGGGGGGGCTGACAGGCCCCTCAGAGGTTTTTCTTGAATTACTTTTTACTCATTGCGCATCTTTCTTAAATTTGCAGTAGCTGAGTTTACAACAATTATAAATATCCTGTCAAAATTTTGTTGAAATTTGTTAAGAAGTTTCAGAGATAATGATGTTTGATGATCTCATGTTCTTAAAAATAAAATAAATATTTGAAAAATCATAGAAAATAGAGTTATTCAGCAAATTGAAAATGGAAAAACAGTAAAGACGTAAATAATAATTTGCTCTAACATGTCAATTTTGGAAATTCAAAATTTTGTGTTTTTACCCATAAAAGTAAAAAAATGAAAAAATCCCCACAAAATCAAAATTTTCAAATATAATTTAAAAACTGGAATACATGTGAGTAAACTGTTTTAAACAATAGGTACCCAATTCAAATTTCAAAGCAATATCTCTATTTTTGACAGTGATGGATTCCTAAGTGTAAGAAACTTATGACGTCCTTTTTTAACTCACTTTTTTGGACTTCTGTTGACCAGATACAAACAAATAAATATCTCTTTGGCTCTGTACCAGTTTTGGCTTTGTACTCAGGAACCAAAACTGGTCTAGGAACATGGCTTTTTATTTGCATTTATTCTTTTCAATTTTTTAGGTTTTCTTATCTCTATTCTGGACATGATCGAGTTGAGGCTGCTAATGCTAATCACCCTTAGCAGTAATCATCTATGGTGACGATTCCGTGACCTAAGAGGTGATTTACTAACCCAGACCTAAAAATTGATATATGGTCAGATAGCTAATTCAATGACCAACAACTTGACGCTATTCAAATAATTGTATTTTCTTAACTTTAATAATTACGATGGTCTGAGCTAAAAAAAAAAATTTTTTTTGGGGGGGCATGGTCAATTTAATGTCTTTCACTTGACCTGGAAGGTCACCTGTTGACCTGAAACCCCCAAAAATGTTTTACCATCAGATTCCTCACATGACAGGCAACATGCAGTTTTTTCTGCATTGCTCTATGTAGCTTTGTTTGGATGTTAGCAGAGGGGCCTGACAGCCTTGACAGCCCGACAAGTTGGCACCAATTAAGGATAATACGATGTTCAATGTTCATTCACGATTTAACCCTCGCCCTATGGGAGCGTTTTTCACCTGTCATGTCATGTCATGACCACCAGCATCAGAGCAGAATAATTGGTGCTGAAGAACATCATCAGACGCAACTGCAAACCTGCCCATTCAGAAGACCGGATCAACCTGTCAATCTGCTATCAGAGCCCTACAACATAACTCACCATGAAGAACAATATGGCCACTGACAAGTCACCACTGAAGCAGAGCAACGTCGTTTACCACTTCAAATGCAACAAAGGAGACTGTGCGCTCCTCCCCACAAGTGATGCATCGGCTAAACCACCACGAGGCGGGTACGACCCTGTCCCGGCACTGACAATGCATCTGTAGAGCAGATGACCCCAGCAGCACACTCAGGCTAAGCATGACACCCGGCTGGCCGTGAGAGATCGTGACCAGCACGTCCATCCTAACGAGAGCTCCTGACTGGCGACGACTGGTGGCCCTCTAGGCTCTAGGCTATCCTGATTAGGGAAAAGGATCCGCCATCAACCGGCAGATAAACACGCGCGAGGCACACTGCAGCTGTGCGAGGGGCAACGCCCGACCTAGGTCTCGCGATGCCCGAAAGCTCTTGTAATACAACTTTGTGGATGTAACTTTGCATGTAACGAAATGGAACATTTGGTTATGATATCCTTTTATAAATTGTATTATTTGTATAAGTAAAACACCCACTGGGAATTACCACGAGCGACTATCGCACAGTTAAATAATTCAAACGCAGTAAATTGATCCGGAGAGATAACCTGACCCAAGACCTGACCTTTGTTCTTGAAAATGTATAGGGAATATACGAAACGCGTCGAACTATAAGAGGTAGTCTTTGTGTTGAGAGATTCAATATTTCGAATCACAATCAGTTTCCTGCCATCTTCTTGGTGTTGGAATAGTATTCCGCCAATGCTCGCCTCTCGCCAATATTCTCAACGGCATTATGAGTTACATACTAGACAAATAAGCATCTTACTAATTGCTAACTCATTGTTGGAACCAAGTTTGTACCTGCCTGTCTGTCACAGTTCTGATTGTCTAAGTTGATAGGAGTATGTATTGTTTTTGTTATATTTGGCTGATACTCATTGTGTGCTGTTTTTCATTACAGGCGATTAAGAGGAAGCTCAAACTTAGCAGTAAAATGGGTGTTCACACAAGATCCAAGACCAGCTGTCTGGGATGCTGTTGGGCATTAATGGTCCTTGCTCTCCTCACCAACACAGAAGCAGAACCATTAAACCAAGAACTCGCCCAGTCCCAGATCGGTCAATCCCGACATCCGCAACTGAACCTGTACCCTGGGAAGAACATGTCGTCAGCCGCCCTGCGCCCGGATGTCGTCCTGGCCACCTACTGCTACGCCGGCGAGCCGCCGAGCTTGGCCGCCGTCTGGAAGTCGGTCTGGATGAGTATCGACATCGGCTCTGACCAGTTCACGCTGTACCGGGGAGAGAACTCGAGCGTCGTGCTGGAGCAGCACCGCGCCACCGCCTCTCAGCTGTTCACCCTGCTGCCCTGGCGCGTGCGCCACGTGCGCCTGCCGCCGTTCGACGCCACGTGCGTCGGCGTGGAGACGGTGGAGCGGTACAGCGTGCAGCTGAACGTGCGCCACGTGGACTACTGGCTGGCGCTGCTGCTGGCCGCCGGCCTGGCGCTGTTCGTGGCCGCCGAGCCGCTCAGCTCCAACGTTGTGTTCCACTACTCGTCGGGCGTGGCGCTCGGCATGTTCGGCGCCGTGCTGGTGGCCGTGTTCGTGCTGAGCCGAATGATGCCGCGCCGTGGCACCGCCATGGCCTTCCTGCTCACCGGCTGGTCGCTGGCGCTCTACATGCTGCAGTACGTGCTGGAGAACCTGCGCCAGCACCTCATCGCCTATAAGACCTACGTGCTGGGCTACCTGGCCGTGTCGGGTCTGCTGAGCTTCGCCATCTGCTACTGGTACGGCCCGGTGAAGGACGCCCGCTCGCAGACACTCATCAAGTGGTTCCTGCAGCTGGTCGGCCTCGGCTGCGTCTACCTCTCGTCCAACATGCCCGAGGCGTCGATGGCCGTGGTGCTGGTGCTGCTCGCCTGGCAGATGATGCCCGCTAGCGTCGGTCTGCGCATGCGCGCCGCCCTGCACCGCCGGATGTACCGTCCCCGGCCGCGCAAACTGCTTACCGAGGAGCAGTACCTGGAGCAGAGCACGGCGGCCACGCGTCGCGCCCTGGAGGAGCTGCGCCAGCACTGCCGCTCGCCCGACTGCGACGCGTGGCGCACCGTCAGCCGGCTGCGCACGCCCACCCGGTTCGCCGGCTTTATCGAGGGCGCGTCGCACCTGTCCGATGACGAGGTGCTGGAGTACGAGCTGGAGCCGATGACGCTGCTGCCGCGGGATGACGACAATGATGAGTCGGTGGACGATTGGTGACGGGCTGGCTGCGGCGGTGGTGACGGTGTTACGGCGGGCGGTGCAGTGATATGGCACTCGGTAGTGGACTGGCCAGGGGAAGGGATTGGGTAGAAGGTTGGGGCGGCGATTGAGGTGGGACGGATGGTGATAGACGGGTCATGGCAGCCCTATTTAATGCCTGCCAGACATTGTCAAACTCAGTCCTGTGCCACATAAGGTTCAGCAGCCTTATGATTACGGTGAAGTAGGTATGTCCATGGCTTGGAAGGGCATTGTCAGTTCTATGTTCATATCGCCACAAGCCAGGCAGGTGTATCGATTACAGCCAGGGAAGATGGCAAGTTCAGCTGGTATGTTAATGTAAGTGCCAGACTGTCAGGTGCCTTGTTACTGTGTCGTTGCCATATAGAGTTCAGAATTGCGCCTGTCAGCACAGTGTCAGTGTGTCATGAAGCTTCGGTTTTGTCATCGCGTCATTTTCGTATTTCATCGGGTAATGTAATTATATCATTGTCATAAAGTGTTGCCGTCAAACCGGTAGGGAATGTTTCATGCCTAGCAGTTGCATTGTTGGTGGACGACAGAATGTAACGACGGGACACTGCAGCGCCGGGTGAAATGTGGTGTCAGTGTCTCCATCTGTGATTTGTTGTGGCCCGATGGAAGCGACCCCAGCGGCAGAATGACACACTGCTCCGTACGGTATCGGCCGAAAACCGATGTGCTTTTGATGAACTGTCAAGTCTTAAAAGCAGGTGATTGTTAATGTCCAAATGCTTGATGTGATTGCATTCGGTAAGGCAGTACAATGTGATCTCTGTCTTGACTCATTGCCGAAAATGTGCCTTTGCCAAATGCAGGCTGAGGTGTCAGGAATCCATTGTATCATCATTCACGTCATGTGGTCATTTTGCAATACAAATGAAGTGGAAGTATTTTTCATATATTGAAGTCAATTGACATGGAATGATATTTTACATTGGAGATGTCCGATTAATAACATGTTTTAATGTGTGGGACACCTATTTACTCTGACTGGATGGCCATGGAAATGTCCCCCTGGCCACACTTAGGGATTCTCCGGAAATAATAGCATACCTATGCAATGAATTACCTACCAGGTACCACGACACGCTACTATTGCTTAAAAGCAAACGTGACCATGATCTTTCCGCTACTCCCATATTTCTGCATTCAACAGGGATGAACCCAAGGGTGACGCCTCACGCCATCTCCCGAAAGTTGGGGGAGGGGGGGCAGAGGCATTCTGAAGTACATTATTTCCATGCAAAATCCATAGGCCTAATGTTAAAATCCGAAAATGGTTATGGGGACACGTTCCCGCCGCCCGGGGCGTCCCCCCCCCCCCCCCGGCTGGCGTAGCCCTGGATGAATTTCCACGTAGCCCTTGAATGAACCAGTGTCGCTTAGCATCGGGTTATGTTTGAATGGGCCATTGACAGTGAACTTATTTTTTATTACTTTATGTAAGTCTTTCTTCCCTAACTTTACAATTATAATCATTGAGTAATAGTTTCACATTGTATGCGCGCTGTTCAGGACGTCATAGCTTTATGCTTTTAGATCTAACCGTACGTATTGATTATTTGCTGCCATCTATTGGCTGAAAAGCAGACTAATCGCGGAAGACTACAAAGCTTTGAATGAACAAAAGAAGTGCAAATGAAAGCAACTTTTGTGAATGCTTTTTGACCTATTAAGCTGATAAAATGCATATTTTTTGTTTATAAAATAAACGTTCATAAAAACATAATTTATTTTTCGTCGTATGTTCCAAATTTAGCATTTCAAATATCTCCCCGTCGCCTGGCAACAGAAGCCATCTCCATAGCTACCGAGTGGGCATTTGTCAACAAACGAGGTGAGATTCCATGGGCCGGTTGCCTTGGTAAATCCGTTTATTTTGAGGAAGCACGTGTCTGTTGACCTGCCTTGCTTCTGACATTTCTTCTATCTGTTTGGTCTCGATCATGACGATCATGCAATATCATGTCAAGTTCGAAATAGATGTGCCCCTACCCCTGCAAACTGGTGACCGATGCTGCTCGTCAGCATGCAGTCAATCACGTCTATTACAAACTCATGAACCTCAGGTACTATCTGCTTTTTAATGTTTCCGTGAACCACGCGTCCCCTCAAACCTTTTTTCAGTTCCGGAATGACTTGAACAATATTCCACTAAATCATCCATTGAGTGAATAGCGAATAGTTGTCAGCCAGGGGGTCCAGCAAAACAATGTTGAATGGTGGCTTGGTGTGGAGGATCAGTGAAAAGTTATTGAGTGGGGAGGGGTAATTACAATACAATATGAAATATATTATAATACCCATGGAATCCTGAATTGGAATAGCACCCAGACATTGACATTAAGTAAATGTAAATAGTAACACATTATCTTTGAGTCACTCAACTTGCAGGATGCTCAAGCATGATTATTGATTGGGGTGCTCAAGTCAACATTAGGGTGCTTGAGCACCCCTAAAAGAAAAGATGGTTTCCCCAGTAAGCTTCCAATCACATGGTCTATTGATGTTCACTGCAAACCTTGGTAGCACCCTGGCACTGCAACGTGGGTGGAGAATCGTTTCAAAATTTGGCGTAGCCAAAAAAGCAACTAATCAGTGCTATTTTTGCTATCTTTTCCAAAGCCCGTCAAGGGATGATGGGCCAATACATTTGAATTACAAAAATACAATGTTATGTCGTGGTCTTCTTCGTCAACACATCCCAGATTTAAAGAGAGTTGGTGTGGCATATTGACCACACCTGCCATGCTGATGCTACAATATCCACCCATGCTCATGACTTACACTACTAACAATATTGTAATGACCCACTTGGCCTAGTAAGGACTCTGGATTATCCAGCTCCTTTGTCCTGGCCATGTCTCTATTTGGCTTATCAAACATCCTTTTTTGTGATGAGGAAAACTCAAACATAAGTATAATTGCATTATGTTTTCTGTTGCAGGAAAGCATTCATTTACTATGATAGTATTATATATGATAGTCTCAATTCTCAAAAGGGTACATTAATGACCTTTACTTAATGTAAATACTTAAGGTAAATAGTTTTATTTAATTGAGGTTTAGATGCTTTGGTCCAGGGCCCAATCTTACCAAGAGTCCAGTTTTACCAAAATGCAGTGAATGGGTAAATACAGCATATAAATGCGCCGGCCTGCAAAAACTCCTCCACTCGGGATCGAACCGGGGATAATCCTATATATCAAGACCTAGCGCTCTATAGCTCCCCGACCATGGCTCCATTTTGACAATGATAAAGTCGAACATTTAAGCCGTCGTTCAATAAGGTGCGGCATTCCGGAGCACGTCCTATTCACTGGCAATGCCGTATTTGGCCTACTATTTACGGCACTTGGCCTAGTCATTGGGCCCAGGTCAGGTTACTACAGAAACTTTTGCTACCTTTGCATTTTACATGTTTTATGCTGAGATTACATTTTGGTCATTACAGCTTGATTCATAATCAGACTAGGTATGGTTACTCTTACTCCAATCCCCCATGATGTCAGCCTGGTTTGTCAGGGCAGCACAGCTCCAGATCATATGCACATGTTAATGCCTTTTGTGCATGTAAGTTTCCAGACAAATAATTATGTTATTTTGTAGTTAACATTCTACCTGGCATGTCACAAGATCGTGATATGACTAATTTGATGCATTATTATTAAGCCAAACATTGTTTGCATATGATAAATGCATTTTTTTAGCTCTACAAAAATATAAGAATTTGTAGCAATTATTTCACATGTGTTAAGTTATTATGTATTCACATTCTTCACAAATTGGTTAATATTTTGAATAGTTTCAGCATTTAAGATAGGTTACCAGTTTCAGATAACATATCTGGTATTTTGGTTGGGAAAATTAACTATAGTCTCTTGGTTTTTGTTTGATGTCTGAATACTTGAAATGCTTGCATGGCTGAAGTTGAAGTAATCTAGGAAGCCATTTGTATTAAGCAACACCTCTTTGTACTGATGCCATTCTAGAGTGGCACTCCAAAGCCATGCTGGTCTGTGAGGAAGATAAAGTGGTGGATATTCAGATTCAGATTCATGTATTGCGGCTCCGTCCACGCGGATGCGAGGCTTTTCAGTTGCCAATGTCACATAATATGTAATAGAGAGGTTGGGTACACGCAAAAAAACATACACGCACGAACATAATCATTCAGGACATAGGATTCGATCATTCTTAGTTTGATCCGAGCATATCAGCCAGATCGGCTTTGAAGCGTGACATCCGCATGATGTCCTGCATAGCTGTAGGCAGATTATTGTACAGTTTTGCACCACCATAGACAAGCCTGCGTTTCCCCCCGTCTCACTTCTAATTCTTGGCAAACGCAGTTGTCCGATCTGCCGAGTTCCCTGGCCGTGCTCTACGCGTTCAAACATCTGTCGCAGGATCTCGGGTTCGCCAAAACGTGTATCGATTTCGTTAAAGTCACTTGGTGGTACTCAAATAGGCTGCGGGCTGACAGATACCGATCGCTTCAGCTTCATCAAACGTATATCGCTGGTCGTGATGTTTTCCGCTTCCCGGTGATTGACTCGGGTGTCAAAAAACATGTAACAAGTTTTTGGAATACGGTTGGCATCTGCGTCATCCACCATGTTCCTAGTATCGTACAGGCAAGTACCTGCTAATTGATGACATTACACCAGACCTTTGGGCCAGGCACAATTCTTGTCGCTACGAGGCGCAGCGCGGTACAAGGATGTCGAACCAGCATCATCACGAGCCGTATCTAGTGTGCTGTACCATTTGGCGGTCCCAGCTCGGTCATATGTGAGATTCCCAACAACATTCACAGGTGCCTGTCAATGGACAAGACCTAAAGTTTTTATTTACTATGTCTAAGATTCATCACGAGTCGAGTTTTCCCACTTTTATTCGAGATCTTGAGGGACAGTGCGCAGCATAGCCTTTGTTCCGAGTACAAGCAGTTGAGTTTTTGACGCGTTGATTTTTTTGGGGGGGTTGATATTGGTTCAAATCTGCCATAGCTTTTGATTACTTACCAAGGTAATGCATTATTCATTCCCTGGTTATATTTTGGGCACTGGGGAATCAGTATTCAGTAGGATAATAAAGTGATCTTTTAAAATTGTCTTCAGATATGACCAAATGAAGCTTAAGGACTGGATGCATTTTTTAGAGACTCCAAAAGAGAGTATTCATTTCCATAATAAATCACTTGTCATGGATGTCTCATATCTTTCCTAGCTTCCTAGATGGTAAATGCAGCTATTATCTTTGGAAAGTGAAATGGAAGTTCAGTTAACACTTTGGTGAAAAGGATTTTGGTAGGTACCAACTTTTTGTGTAATTTCGATAGGTGAATTATTTGTACACATATTTGTATTATAAAGGTGTTTCGATTCATATCCATGATGATCACATTAGGTCATTCAATGTCATTCAAGGTCATATTTTGGTAACCTAGGATGGTCATGCTGCACGTAACACGCGCACTGGAGGGAGGGGCACTTTGTGCCTCCCCCTCCCACATGTTTTTTCGTGAATATCTCGAAAACGAAACGGCGTAGGGCGGTGGTGTTTGGGCGACATTTACTGCAACACAATAGCGGATCGTTAGACGTAAAAATACAAATCGGTCTGTATTTTTTTTTAGTTATATGGATTTGAATTCCAAATGGTGCCAGATGTTTATTTTTTTTTTAAAATTCAAAAATTTAGATCCGAAATGCTATGAACTAGGGCATGGCTTTTCCGAGGTCAGAAAACCGCCGCGCTAAAAAGGTGTCAGAGCTGTGTTGCGCTGGTCTCGACACCTCTACAGACACGACCCGGATCTGATGCAATTCCTGTTGGCCGGCAGATTTTAGAGCGAAAGTTTTTACGGTGCCCAACATACCTGGACAACGGTCCGCTCCCGCGGGACGCTGACGTTCACCTGGCCTTTGAGTGCGACCGTCTGCACCGGCCGTCAGGCCCATCCCAGTCAGGAGCAATATAGCGAAGCGCCGGAGCGACCTCGAACCCATGGCCTGCCAGCTACTTGAGATAGGTCAGAAAACCAAGCGCTCTCCCACTGAGTCTCACAGGGGCGGACAACTGAGCTACAGGGGCGGACTCAGGTTCAGAGAGCCGATATCTTTTTGAACCAACGGTTCAGATCGGGACGATTCGAACGCCAATTTCGGTAGCCAATGTTCAATGTTTTATTCCCTACAGAACTTCAGACACATTGCTGTTGACCTGTGATGTCACAGAGGTCAAATCCCAAAAATAGTGACATTTGGCCTGATTTGACCCTTGTGACCTCGTTTGACCTTCAAGAAATTGACCTAAGGTCACCAAAATATCAGAGAATGTAGATCATCTTAGCACCTACCTACCCTCTAAGTTTGAACGTTCTAGCTCTTATGCTTTCTGAGATCTCAAGGGGGGGGGCACTAAAGTCCCTCCCCCCAGTGCGTGTTAGTGGCATACCCCTCTCCAGTGCGTGTGTTAACCCGCGCCCTGGAGGTCATCGAAGGTCAAAAATGCAGTTTTGTGTAGAATTTGTTTTCCCAATTAACGTTTTATCTAAAAATGATAGAGCAACGAATTTAGCACCATAGTGTTTGTCTCGTCGAAGCGCTTTGAAACATATAATTGGTGACCTTGAGAGGTCAATTTCAAAATTTTACCTCAGGTAAAGGTCATTTGGTGGCCCAGGTAGGTCATGTTGCATATGGGTCGATGCGGCCAGACGAGACGAACACAGTGGTGTCAACCGCTCGTCTCTATCTCTTTTCCTATCAATGTTATTTAGGCAAATCATTGTTGATAACGTTAGATGACCTTAAGATGAAACCTTGTAGAGAATCACTGAGCAACGATTGCCCTTAATCATCCAGAATGAGGCTAAAAATTAACTTTGATTCTGAAATATATATTTAGCCTGATCCATGCTCTATTTTTTCTGACTCAGGGGAAGCATTTGTTTTTTATTTGCCCATTTCCTTATAATGGGGTCAGAAAAATGACCTGACCTTAGGGGGATCCAACCGGGGAATATAAAATCCGAGAATACATACAATTGTTGTAGGTACTGTATGATCTTATGAAATCCTGTCAGAGTTGGGTCAAATCTTTCGGACAAAAACTGTGGCTTTGGCACGATCACAAACATTTTGGAAGGCAAGGTCACACCTGGTGACCTGACCTCGGATGACCGGAAATAATTTTTGTGTCAAAGTGTGGGCAATTGATGTTTAAACAGCTGTGCAAACTTTGGCGGCGCGCAGCGCCGCCCGTTTTCTTGCTATTCCGGAAAAACCTCAGGGGGGGTCAAAATGACCCCTCCCCCACCAGGGCGAGGGTTAAGCTGAAACGTCTTATGAATGAGGCAATTACAATGGTGTCGATCTCGCGTCTCTATCTTTATTCTAGCCCTAGTTAATGTATCAAACTGCTGGTGACCTCAGGTGACCTCATCTGACCTTAGAGGGGCTACTGAACTAAAATTGTACCCAAGTTATCAAGTATCACATATGAATACAAAATATTGAAGGAATGGAAATGCTCTAATGTGTATCCTCTGAATAGGTCGAGGCAGTTGTATATTTTCCCATTGCTGTATGATGGGGAAACCATGAGGCTGACCTGACCTTAGATCACTGATGTAACAAATCCAAGGTATACAAGTTGTAGGTAATATGGCTTAACAGAATCTTGTTTATTTACAATCTCTCGATATAAAACTGTGCCTGTGGCACGACCATTCGGTCCTGGTAGGTCATGTCACCTGGTCGGACCTGGTGGCCTGAACTGAGATGACCAGAGATCGTTTCTGTATCATTTTTTAAAGGAAGTGTACCTTCTCACTGTCACATCGGTCATGTGAAGTGATTGGCACTAGTTTATAGAACATGTTTTTCGGAATTTAGTCATATATATTTCATTTCTCCAGATTTTTGTATTTTATTTTTTGTAAGTTAGTCCCAATGTTTTGCATGGATGGCTTTCCGAGGTCAGGACCCGCGCTAAGCAGAGCTTGTTGCGCTGGTCCTGACCTTCCCGCGCGGATCGGGCGCAATTTCCTGTCGGCCGGGACAGAATTAGAGACGAAAGTTTTAACGTGCCCGACATACCTGCACACGGTTCCGCACCGCTCACTGACGTCACCTGGCCTTGAGTGGACTGGGGGGTGGCTGGCCCACCGGACCGCAGGCCCATCCCGAGTCAGAGCGAATGGAGCGAGCGCCGAAGCGACTCGAACCCGGGCTGCCAGTACCGGGATAGGTCAGAAGTCAAGTCAAGCGCTCTCCCACTGAGCTATAGGGACGGACAGATTCACTGTATTGCTGAGATATTCCATGATCCATATCCGCCAAGGCATCACACAATTATCGGTATTCGTCAGAGAGGCTTTCGCTACAAGAAGCACTACCTTATAAAGATACACTGCTAGCATATATCGTTAGCGCTGGCCAATAGAAAACAGCTCGTGCGCGCTGATAGCAGCTGCCGAACAGAGCCTCGGTTTCCATTCGTATGGGAATTTTATTGTCTTAGGCACGTCATTCTAGATAACATCTTCTTTACTGTTTATAGTGGCGATCGTTTATGGATATCGAAACAAAACAATATGCAAAACAGAATATAAGTAAAAATTCAACTAATGGGTCTCCAGATGTGAAGTTTATCGTATTCAATAATCAAACCAATAGCTTCTTACGGTAATACAAGTATATTTTACATTCCAAAAGAGTAGGCACACTTCCTTTAATTGATCTCAGAACAGTTGTCTAAGAGCTGGGGCGCCTGCTGACCGCTGTTTTCCGGCTATTTCCAAAGAACACTTAGTGGGTTCAACAGTCAACACCCTCCCCCGCCCAGCAAAGAGCGGGCTAACCCAACAGCCTTTTGAGAGCTTACTTCTTCTTCTAACCTGTTGACTTATCAACCCGCGAGTTGTGGGGGGCTATTTATAGCCACTTCCGTTATTTTGCAATATCTCCTAAACCAACTTGGTTATTGTCACCGAACTTTTAGTACCTTCTCTCACATCAATTTTACACATTTTGGCTGAAGGGAAAAGATAAGGTTATGCTAGGTCAGCCGGAAATGACGTCAGAGTGACGTCATGTTCTGCGATTTTGGTTGAGAAACAAGGGTTTGCGGAAAACGCTGTAAAAAGTGCACTTTTTAAGACAAACTCAATTTTCATATAGAAAGTGATTGATGATACATTCGGCAATCTAACTCCTATCTAGGATTTTTGAAATTTACTGAATTTAAAATTTTGAGAAATTTAAATAATTTTTGTTTTTACAAAATTAAAAATATAATTATTCAAAAACCGGAATAAGTTTAATGGGGACGAGTTTAATGAATATGTGTGCCAAGTTTGAAGTCGATATCGTATAAAATGACTGACTTCTTACTAGGAAGTCAGAAGGTAGCTAATTATTAATTGTATCAAAACTTTATACATACTCTCTGGTCAGCTTATCCTTACGTCCCGAGAATGAACACATTGGCTCAGCCAATCAGATTCGAAAGTAGTTGTGCTCCAGCCGATCAGATTCGAAAGTCATCGAAAGAGCTTTCGATCAGCTTGCAGCTCTGCAAGCTGATTGGCTGATTCTGATTGTATTGCCTCTGCCCCGGTGTGCGTTGTAGTGCCCTGGTATGCGCATTCCTTTGCCAGCCCGCATTATTTTCTCAGCCCCGCATTCCTTTGCTAAAAAGTCAAATATATTCGGCTGGAGAGTCTTTTCAGCCAAGCAGACTTGCAGATAGGGGTTTCTCAGCACGGGCTACAACACTACTATCTCAGTTGAAAACCCCGGCCATGTTGAAGGTGAACTATTTCCTTTAACAATCGGTGCGCCCGTAAACCCCAATCGTCATCATCATCATTATCTGTTTTCGATGGTATGCAACACAGCTTATGATATCTCTGCTCTGTCATGAAATGCATTGCCTTTCGCAGTTTCATGG
>VOPJ01006654.1:0-15521 GCA_014673585.1 Semibalanus balanoides | reverse complement strand
GCGCAAAAAGAGGCGCCCCCTGGGCCTGCAGCCCCCTCAATGAAAATCCTGGATCCGCCACTGACGCCATCTACAATAAGACTAACCTTGTTTTGTGTACTCGTATGGCGCGGTGTGGCGCGCAGGTTGGATGTCAGCCCAGAAGAATATACTTTATGATTCCTGCTCAAGTCTGTGGCGACCCAGAGTCCAGATGAACAGAACATATAAGTTCCTGTATTTCTTGACTTTATATGTTAATTTGTTCTGAATTAATATCCAAATGTTAATGGTAAATTATACATAGCAAGTTGTCAAATATAAATAAATTAATATAATAACTCGGAAGATATGAATTTAAAGCTTGGCAAAAAGTCGAGTTAGTTAAAACTAGGCCGAACGGTAATAATTTATTTGGATCTGGTCACTTGTTTCGTATCTGGTTACTTAGTCCTCTTAAACTTATTCCGTTTTTTTTTTTGTACAACTTTGCAAATTTTGATTTGTGGTGATTTTCCCAAAAAATCATTTTTTTATTTTTTAGAGTTAAAAAAACGGAAAAACAGAACTTGTAAAACATGAGAATGCCATTTAAAAGCAATTTTTTTTCTAACTTTGAACTTTTTGTTTGCAAATTGCTGCAAAACACTATTTTCTACGTTTCTTTTTTTTAAACATTTATCGTTTTTCCACCAATACGATGTCACTAAAACGTCATTTTTTCCTAAACAACTTAACCATTTTCAATAAAATCTTGCCAGCATGCGTATAATTGTTGTAACCTCAGCTGCCAAAAAATTCAACAAGATCTCCCGCATGTGTAAAAAGTTATGCAAGAAAAACCTCAGGGGTCCTGTAGGGCGAGGGTTAATGTTGTATTTTGTCAACTGCAGCGGCGTGGCGCTACCATTTGGGACATGAGGAACAAGTCCCCCTTTATTGTCCCCCATATTCAAACAGTCCCTTCAAATGCCCCATATATTGACCTTTTACAATACAAATATAAAAAACAGTGAGATTCCCACTCAGCCTTCTACATGTTTATTGAAAACATCTGTAATTTATTTAATCTATCCTCAGACTGTAAATTACTTAGACCGTTAACCATTTTAGTTGCATTTTTGTGCCCTTTTTACTTTATTGACCAGATACAAAACTAAAAAGTAACGCTTTTTATTTCAGAAACAGTACTGGTCCAGGAAGATACCTTTGTGTTTACATTTGTCAATTTCTAGTTTTTAGGTTTTCTGATCGGTATTCCGGACGTGATCGAGTCGAGGTTTCTAATGGAAATCGTCAATAGCAATTATCATCTATGGTGACGATTTACGTGCCCTAGAGGTCATTAACTAACCTAGACCTTAAATCAATGTATGTTCAGATGGCTAATTAGACGACCAACTTTTTGACGCTAATCGAATCATTTTATTTTCATAACTTTAATAATGATGACGAACAGAACAAAATCGCTATTTTTGGACGTGGTTGAAATTAGGCCATTTACTTGACCTTGAAGGTCACCCATTGACCTGCAACCTAAAAAAATGGAAGCTGTTATATTTCTCACGTGACAGGCAACATGCTGGTTTTTACCGCCTTACTCTAGGTTGCTTGGTTTGGAAGTTAACAGGGGGGTCTTTTTGGGACTCTCCATCCCCGTAGGGCGAAGGTGAGATAGCTCCCGTAGGGCGAGGGTTAAACCTTTTTTACATGCATTCAACTGTTAAACACATTTCAATAAGTCACCGATACTATAGTTGGTAAACTCGCACGCCTTGCCTGATTGTGCCTGTAAGTAGCATAAAACAATAAATTATATCGCTTGTCCACTCTAAAGAAACACACACACAAATAACGACAACCTTTCAGCAAGGGTAGTGTATTTCCATTAGCACCATAATCGCATGTTTCAACGTTACAAGTGCCAACGATCAGCCATCGCTTTCTACCCCGTTCGAGTCAGACTACCAGCGCACACGCTGACACGGCCGGCCCCTAGACGCTCTTGCGGCGCACCTCACGCCATCGATCCGGGACTGAAGGTAGTTACTCCTGGCCCTTGAGATGGCGTCGGATCCCCTATGAATTATTCCGAACAGCGATGAAGGAGCCGCGCCGGTGAGGGTCACTCCGCAGGTGCAGAGCAGCACTAGCAGAAGCAGGCTGCGGAACATGGCTGCCGAAACAGAAAGGTGACTTAAAAACGTGACTGCTAAGGCCGAGAGCTGAGAGGTATCATAAACAACAAAACATCTAAAAAGCTGTAGGATTATGTAAAATCAATGACACAAAATATGCTATAAATCATTAAAGCAATCCAGTTAAGAGGTTGCGGAGGCAAACAATACTATCAAATTAAATTCAATATCAGAGATGCAAGAAAATGAAACTGCAACAGACGTGCAAGAAACACATTTTTCACTTTCTGGTTCAAGAAGAGCTGATAACTCCTGAAGCAACTCAATTTGCCTATTATTTGTTCATACGGTGGCTATATGCTGTTTCTAATTTCTTACTAATAGTTATGCAGTGTTCGGCGCATGTGGAAATACAGACCAGAAGAAGGCTGCGGAATACATGCGAATAGTCTGAATAACAGACCACCCATACAGCTCAACTAATACTGGTGAGCAGGTCATGCCAAAGAATATGGCATGATTATTTCAGATCAGACACAAACAATGATGAGTAGAGGAAAGTGATACCAATATCCGCTTAGGTCAGCTTATCTATTCGAAGATGTTTAGGACAGTGCAAAGCTACCTGGTATGTATTTGGAGCAATAATTGTGCAGAGTATGCTAATAGTCTGACATGGCCGATGAATATTCGGCTGCTGTGTACTGAACTATTGCCAACTGACACAGACACGGAAGCTGCACGACTTTTTGTATAGCTGACCGTAGTATGGAGATTCTATACAGCCCGTTACCAGACGCAAACGATAGTGGGTGGGGTGAGAAGGGGTAGGGGTCAAAAGGGAGGGGATGGAGTGGAGTACTGGTCAGAGGGCCGAGAGAAGTTTCGGTGGGGTCAGGTCAGGGGTAGGAAGTTGGGGGCCGGGGCAGGGGTCAGAATGGAGGGTGATTGAGGTATGGTAATGGTCAGAGGAGAGGGGGGTTGGGTGGGGTATGGATCAGAAGGGAGGGAAAGGCAGCTGGGGTGGTGTAGAGATGAGAGGGTAGGGTGGGGCTGAGTAAAGTCTGATGGGAGAGATTCGGGCAGGGCAGGGGTCAGAAGGGGAGGTGGATAGGGGAGGGTTCGTGTCAGGAAACAAATAATTTCAGGTGGTGATAAGAGTCAGAGGTGATGCTGATGGGGTTTACGCAACATAGGAGTTAGAGATATACAAATACATAGAGAAAGGCACAAATAAATACTCTTATAGCAAAGACAAAACGAGTTCGTTGCAGTTTGAAGGTACATAATCATTAATCAGAGGCCCCAGGAACGTAGATGTTCCTTAAAACTCGAAAATTTCTAACATATTTTAACAACATTATCGTTTTTGATTTAACCCCAGTGGAAAAGGATATACCTTTATTGCGTGCCCAAAACAATAGGTACTTGTAGCAGGAGCATATCACATGAATGATCACTTTGCAGGTGAAATGTCGCCGATTCCAAACCCATCGTTCAGCGCATGTGTCACCTATGCACGGTGAGTGACGGGGTTGGGGGTTCAGTGGGGTGCCGTCCGGAGGGGCCGAGGAGAGGCTAGGGCGTGACGTCATAGCATGACTGCTGGTGCAGATGTGTGACGTCATATTTACGATGTCAAAATATTTAAATTAAAATAATGACCAAATGTATAACAATACATCCCTCCGATAAGTTTTACCTCAGAGTAAAACATCTTTCAAAAACTATCAAAAATATTGCTGCACTGTTAGACACACGTTAAGAACCTAGCCCCGCTCTACTTCTGAGCTCGGTCAGTCAGTCTGAGCTTAACTCACCTGGCTCTGCTAAATCTACAACTGAGGCCCCTGAGCGTAGCTTACACACCTGACTGTGATCGGAGTAGGAGGTCTCACGGTCGGAAAAAAAGGCCTTTTGGTTGTTTTAACGGCCCCCCCGCCGAATCTGAGCCGTGTTGGAGGGCTCAGAGAGGAGCGAGAACGTGTGTCTGTGCTGTTTGTCGGGACCCGGGCGGCATTTATACCCCCGCTGGACCGGAGGAGACCCGAGGGAGCTGATGGATTTCCCACCGTGGCCTGTCCCAGTCAGAAGACAGTGTGAAGCCCTCTTCCCGGCCCCTCCGGACGGACGCTGCGCTGACCCCAACTGAACCCCCACCGTGCGTCACTCACCGTGCATAAGTGACACATGTGCTGAACGCTGGGTTCGGAATCGGTGACAACTGACATATTACCTTTATGGTGGTCATTGCCGTGGTATGCTCCTGCCTTAACCCTATTCCTGGAGGGATGCAAAGTATACGAATCTGTCGGGGGGGGGGGGGCGCGCGGGGGGGGTGGGTGGGCTTAAATCGCGCCTCCCTTCAGATCTGGTCTGCCATAAGAGCTAGAAACATGAAATTTGGTATGTGGTTAGGGTCGACAAGGAACTCTATTTTTGTCAAGTTTGGGTGAACTTGGGTTTCTATCTTCAAGGTGAAATGACGTCATAAAAAGTCATATTTGTCAAAACATGATATTTTTAGGAAACCTTGCCATTATCTCGGAAACTATGGCAGCTAGGAGGAATCCGAAAAACTACTGTAAAGCTGTTAAATTGTCTTTCGCCATTATGGCATCAGAAATGACCTCAGGTCAATGTTTTGGGCTGTAGAGGTAAAAAAATGTTAAAAAATATGTTTTTCAGCAAAAGTTTGTTTGTTAATAACTTTTTATATAAATTGTATAGAGCATTTATTTTGAAACCATTGTGTTTCTATTGTCATTGCGGTTCGAATCATACCAATTTTGTTAAATCGAAAATTTGACCACGGATCAAGGTCAAGGTCAAAGTCAAGGTGACATAACTCGGTCAAACTGCATATAAAAAGATGCGTATTGACGAGACAAACGTTTTGAGACCATTTTCGAGTCTCTATGATGTATTTGTCACGAGTTATTGATAAAGAAGTGTTCGTGACCTTGGATGACCTTTTAAAAGGTCACTGACAAAAAAATCATCCTGTTCATCAAGAAGGGCCTAAGATTATATGATACTGAAATAATTGGATTGATACAATATGTTAAACCCTTGTTTTTATTTTTCACCATATATTTATATTGGAAGGTTAGCTATTGACCTGACATCAGGTCATGAAATATTGAGATATCACACTGAAACTTTCAAAAAATACTGATTGGCATGTTTTCTCTTATATATATATTATGTTTTTTGAAACGTCATGAAAATACAAACTTGTATCATTTTGTGAGAAAAAAACGTTTTTCAAAAATCTCGGATTTCAAAATTTAAAATCTTGAAATTTCAAAATTGCCATCACAAAGAACAATCAATTCTCTACCGATTTGTTTTTTCGCTAACATTTTCCTTTAATACACAACTCTCCACGAGTGCTTAACCATTCACAGATTTTGTGTCAAAATGGCCGAACACACCCCCTAAAAACTGTCTTTGACCCCCTCCTAATAGTTTAATTTAGGAAAAAAGTACCCCATTCGATGTGCAATGAAATGATAGGAAATGTCAGCAAGTTTGCAGATTGTGGGTTGAGTTATGAATGAACTATACGCGAAAAACCTCAAGGGGGCCGATTCGCCCCCTCCCGACAGTAATAGGGTTAAGTACCTATAGTTTTGGGCACGCCATCAAAGGGACACTGTCCACTCAAAGTAAAATTTTGATATGTTAAAGAACAGCCGAATTTGATAAGCACCATGAAGTCCGTTTTTTTTTTTTTTTTAAATTCGCGCCAGTCGCCCAATATCGCCGTTCAAAGTTCAGTTTTCTTCCAGCCAATGAGGTTGTCGAGTCCGCCACCACTACTTACCAAAAAATGATAGGCATGAAGGAAAGTTCATGTAAAATGAAGGAAAAGTTAATGTAAATATCTTTTTTTCTAAAAAAAACCTATTACGAGGGATTTTTGATTTTCCGCCAGCCATTAAATGCAAAGTTTTTCCCGACCGAGGTTTTTCTTATGATTGGTCTTTCCGATTCCGGAGAATACCAATGGAAAAGAGTCTGTTCAGCGTTTTCCCCATGGCAACGACTCAAATGCCGGCAGATGCGTTAGAATTCAGTTACAGGACCACAATGTATAAGCGCATCGGCCGTTCCTCATCCAATTGCAATAGCGTTAGCTGACGTTGGTCTAAATGGTCAGCTTATGTAGATATCCCTTCTCTGTGATTACCAGTTACTTGAGCAAACGCTTCCATGTTACGTAGTGGTGGTTAAACTCGTAACCGAGTTTTTAAGATTCTTAAAAAGTAAGAAATTAATGATTTCGTCTTTTTGTTATTTGCGCTTCTTTGGATAGAGTTTTAATGACAAATTAAAAATCATTAGTGTCCTTAGTTTAAGCCTGTTTTTTGCGACATCACTCCGGAAGAGGCAGTGTCCCTTTAAAGAGACTGGTCCCACCCTTAACATAAGATTGAGTTGAGATAGCCATTTTGAAGTGCTTGGCATTAAATTAATGTAGGTATAAGTTAAAACAAATCACTGAGGTCGAGAGGTCACAGAGCAGAATATCGAGTTTGGTTTTGACATCTGTAACATCCCCAGTCCCCAATGTATTTGAATGGTGGCCCTGAGCCGATGTCGTCGTCAGATAAACAGTAGTATACATAGATACTACTGTTATCTATGGCCATACATTAGCCATACAATAGTCATACTTATGGCAGCGTGAAGGTTATCTTTTTTCCCAAAAAATCATTCATATGACGTCATCAGCCCGAATATTAAAACTGATTTTGTATGAAATTGAGCACTGTTTGTGAGAACAAAATGTCATAATCGTGTTCGGCAGCATTCACTTCATATTTTGCACCACAAACGACGTACATTTGACACATTTGTTTTATGGTGGGAGTGTCCCTTTAAGTTTTATCCTCGTCCACTGCCGCTGGGATTAAATCAATAGGGATAAAATTTGTTGAAATGTGTTTTAAATTTGCGAGTTATAAGGTACATCTACGTTTCTGGGCCTTCTGGTTTTACAAACTAAAACTGAAACAAACTAGCTTCTTCTTTGCTATGAGATAACTTTGTTGTGCCTTTCTCTATTTGTATGTCTATTATCCCTTTCTTGCGTAAACCCAATCACTTCTGACTCATGTTACCACTTGGAATTATTTGTTTCCTGACAGTTCGAGAGTGTGAGAGTGCAAGAGAGTGCGAGATAGATTGCGAGAGAGAGAGTGCGAGAGAGAGAGAGAGAGAGAGAGAGAGAGAGAGAGAGAGAGAGAGAGATCCCTTTATTGGCAGACGCTAAAACCATTAAAAACACACAGTGACACACACATAAACAAACAAACAAACAAACACACACACACACACACACACACACACACACACATACACATACACATACACACATACACACACACACACACACACACACACACACACACACAGATTACAGCAGTTCAACACTCACAGCCAAACAACGCCTTTGACCATACTCTCCTGATCGAGGAAGTGCAGGCCAGGTCGCTATAAAACAACGATGATATTATACGATTGTCAGATTTCGTCATACGCGACACAAAGTTCCACACAGAATTGCGGTACGTTGCATCATAACTGAAGATGCGCTCTTGCACGGACATATTAGAAGCACTGCAAAACTTATTGTAGCCAAAGAACATTCTAGCAGCGTTGTTGAAGCACACCTTGAATTTCGTCAGATCAGACATATGAAACGAATGTCGTAGATGCATGCAACTGACGTTCGAACAATAGGTATTGCACAAGTATATCTTTACCGATAATGTGCACATAGCGAATTTACGGCTGAGCGAGTTGGCCCTGCAACATAATGCTCGATATTGATGACGAATTTCCGAATCATCGGCTCTGGTACTTACGTTGGAAATTTGATAGCCAAGATTATATATTTCTGAACGATGCTGGGAAATGACTGCCAGTCGAGGTGTTAAAAATGATTTGGCACGAGACCGAAGGTCGAGTGCAAAATCTTTTTTGAACCGAGACTGGCAGTCATGACCAGCAGAGTTCAGGAAAGGTATTTCTCATACCGTAGTCAAAAATGTTTGATCCCCTAAATGAAAGAGCTTTCTAGAGTGCAGAATAACAGTGCAGAATAACATTTTTTCCACTCTTATTCTGCACTGTTGAATGAGGAGACATGTACTCGTAAACAAAATGAGATGTATGAGAATAATGATGTAAATACATCAAGCCAATGGAAATGTATCACCATCATAGTGTGATCTGTGGCATTAGAATTAATTGTGTGAAAATTATTCTTTTAGGAGCATGACCATATTGACCATTGCAAACGGAGTGTGTCTAATAATTATCAGAATGTGATGATCTTTTTGCGAATCTTGCACAAATATGCAACGTTTTATTGCAAGTTCCAAATAAGGTGTCGGAGTAATATGAAGGACCATTATCGTCGAGGCCTAGTACTACTAGGGTAGAGTGGGGTTAAATGGGTAACTTCTCGGCGGGAGCAAAGCGAACCATCCACTTCCTCTTTTAATATAATTACAAGGGTAATCTTCCTGCAACTAATTTCACTAAAATAGTGCATGATGCGTGAGCACACTTCCAAACGCCTACACTCACGCGATCACGACGTTGAAAGTTTTCGTTATACAAGACAATAATAATGTTGGTTAATTTTTCGATTGCAGTTAATAATGTTAGTGTAGTGGATATATGTGTCGAAATTGCCTGGCTCAATTGTCTTGTCACCTAACATTTGAGATTACTTTTAAGTGTTTTTGGATAATCGAGCTAATGATTTATAGCTTAATAATGTGCCATAACAATTAATCTGTAAATTTTGGGCAGTGTTGTATTAGAAATGTACTATTGTTCTCATAAAAGTGAAATTTTTTTAGTGTGGGGTGACAAAGTGACCAGGTGGTCTCAATATTTTGCTCCCCACGTTAATCCACTCACCTCGAGAATTCCAATGTATTGTATTTTAATTATTGAGAATAGCACGCATTAAAGTTAGTTTATTTTAAAACGTAATATGTTTAAATAGGTTATGGACCTGTTTGAATATCTCGAAGTTATGAGCTTATTGGTTAAATAAACGCTCGAAGTATACAGAGCATTAGTTGTATTTGCATGCCGTTTATAAAGTTTATTACAGATATGTTTGACTCAAGGTTATTTACAATCAATATCATTAGTTATGTTTTTATTTTTTAAATAATATACAGTACTCGTGTGTTTTGTGCATTATTTTTAGAAACCGACAAGGTGTTCTTAGAGAATAGCAAATAAAGAGAAGACATGTTTTCGCATAATAAAACCATTTTTAATCGAATGGGGTGTGTTAGGTGGCCACTGTTGACCCTACAGTTTTTTTCTCGCCCGATACATTTGTTTATCGGGTGTATTTCGAGATAGACAAATTTACGCTATATCTTGTAATAAGTCCAAGATAAAAATTTCATCTGAAAATGTAATCATAGCCTTGAAAATTCATGCAACTACCCTTTGGACAGTCATTTGTTTGATATGTTTCAGGTTGCGCATCAAAAAATATGTACCGTTATTCCTTTAGCTTAGTCCGCTATACCCACACTCCCTACAGACATGTATTTACCGTTATCTTTGATAGTTAACATTCCAAAACCACTTTTGGTCGAGGAGAAAAAGGAAAAGTGTGGTAGGGTGGGTTCAAAAAATCCCAGTGTACTCATTAAACAAAAGGGAGATTAAAATATAGAATTGCTAACCCTGTCTAACACATTCGGGGACAGATTTAAACTTCTTCCGGATCCAGAAAAGGGCTGCTACTCAAATAACGAACATGAATATCTCGTTGTGGAACTCATTCATTACCAAGAAATCAAGGCAATTTTTACCAAATAACATGTTCATGTTACCAGTTGTAATGAAGAGCTTTTCAATAGTTTGCAATTAGAATAATTACACTGATCGACGACCTTACCGAGTGATCGCTCGTTCTGGAGGAAAGTGTTTCAAAAGCGAGAGACCGGCTCGGCTGTTAAGTATAATTAATTCATCACGTTTATTGTTAGCGCATATAGTTGCCCCATCTATACAGACTATTCTTTTTATTTCCCTTTAGTTTACCGAACAGATGAGAGTGATCCAGCTATTTCAGATAGTTCAGAAAGTCACACGGTGTACATAAATAATAATATTTTCCTCGTCTATATTTTAATTGATATAGCCCATCACACTGCCACGGGCAGCCCACCTGTGTAGAACCAAACTTTTATCAAAGTTAACTAGTTTATTACATTATTGTATTATTTACCTACGTAGTAATATGTGTTCAATTATCATTCATTCCCATCTGCATAATTTGAATGTCCCACTCGGGTGAAGGCATAGCTGGTCGATAAGCAATCTTGGTGTAAACATTAAAGGGTGGCACAAACGCGTTGCTACAGGCAAGAACTTACCATCACAAATGTGTTAAAATGCTTCCAAGTCCAATGAGAGCCCGTCTTACACACAGCATAGAACGGACGATAAGACTAATTCACAATCAAAAAAGGACCTTTGTTACTTCCGGAGGATACATAACACACTCTTAGTATTCATAGACTTCTAGTTGAAACAGAAATATTGCTCTTGAGTAGAACACAAATATCACTTAACATTCGTGTATTCTCACTACCTTGCTTCATCGTGCTTTTATAAGATGATTCCGCTATACACCTATTTCTCAAACAGCATTTTTAGACAAGTGTTAGCATATACTTTCTTTCTCTATCGATCCCTCGCAAACTGGCTCTGCTTATAACTATCGAGCTGGAAGGTGGGCTAGCTATTTCACGCTCGTTCTTCTAACCTATTTACACGAAATACGCACCCATAGTCTGTAGGAGAATATGTTTTTGATCGAATGGTTGTTTGTGTGTGTGTCACGTGTGAGGGATGTCTTTGAGCTCTCGCTTGTCGTGTACGATTTTCGTGTTTCATTTGGCGCAAGACATGACATGTTGTTGTGATGACATTATGTTGTTAAAATCACGGTTGGTGATCCAGTCGTTTAAGCCGCTAGTGTGTGGATCGTGAGTGTGTAGTTGTGTGATGTGTATAGTTATGAAGTGAATGTGTTATGCGAGACACTGCAAATCATGAGTATGCAAGAATAGGATCTGTGCTAGGGCCACCGTGTGCTGGCGTGATGTTTTGCAGTGGAAAAGCAACGCGCTGGGCCACAACTGTCCTGCGGATCACATCGTGCCAACGCTGCGCGGTTTGGGCCATCCCAGCCGTGAAGCCCGACCGTCTGGTAGTTTATACAGTGAGGTGATTTGGTGTCCGCGTGGAAACTGGATGGCTATGGACGTACACGCTTCTGGTCTGACTGGGTAGAGCACGAACAGCTGTAAACATGCGAACCCGCAATACAAATATCCGCTCCCGCTCCCGCTCCCGCTCCCGCTTCCCGCTCCCGCTCCCGCTCCCGCTCCCGCTCCCGCTCCCGCTCCCGCTCCCGCTCCCGCTCCCGCTCCCGCTCCCGCTCTGTCTGTCTGTCTATCTGTCTGTCTGTCTGTCTGCCTTTCTTTGAATTTCTTTCGCCCTCTCTGTCTCTCTGTCTCTCTATGAAAATGCCTGTCAATAGCCCCAAGCAATATGAGTGCCTTTTTCTGGCTTCGACGACCTGGTCTGATGCTGATAGTTAACCGTCATCAGTGGATCCGTGGCCTATTGTAAAGGAAACCACTGGGGACAAGATAATATCTTATAGCAAAGAATAACCGAGTTTATTACATTTTGAGTTTGTAAAACTAGAAGACCCAGGAACAAAGATGTTCCTTATAACTCGCAAATTTAAAACACATTTTAACCATTTTCTCCCAATTGATTTCACCGCAGTGGACAAGGCAGTGGTGCGACTTAATGAAGTCGGTTGGGGTGGCCAGACGGCCCAATGCTCAAATTGAATCGAAATGTCAAATATGTACTATATGCATAGTACCTACTGGACATTTAGTTTAAATATAGTGTATAAACATTATATAATATACTTATTATAAAACTGATACAACTATTATAATTTTGGAACTATTTTGTCAGTTGCATAAGTTAAAAAATACATACAAAAAGTCTCAAATTATTACAGTTCTCCAATTCTTTCAGTTCAATTCTCCAATTATTTCTTCTCACAGTCCATAAAATTGGCAAATAACTACTTAACTGAAATAGATGGGTGAACACTGTCTGTTCATAACATTCATATTTTGTAAGGACAGCAGCACAATGTCAAAGCCGGAAAATGATAAATTATCGCCATCGGTTGACAACTAAAAATGCATCTGAAGAACACGTTCCTCACCTTATTATTATAACATCCCAGCCGGAGTTGGCATTGGCAAAATATAAACGTTTCCGGCTCGGGTAAAATTACAGACTCCAATCGACTCAGATTCCTACTCCGAGTCTACAAGACTACTTTCTACCGACCAATGGCTCTCTCTCAGCCCGCTTAAAGGGAGAGTGCCACCTCGCAGGCCAATATCCAGTTTTTGGTGTATATCGGTAGACTAAGCATGTCTGATTTCACCTGCAAAGTCTGGTTCCCGAAACTGCCCCCAAATAGATAAAAAATGAATTTGCACCAGCAATGAATGGCATAGGTACATTCGTAAAAGTGGAGTCGCCTTCGCACTATTTTGAATCCCTTCTTTGCGGACTTTTTAATATTGCAAACTCAACATCACCATTCCGTCAGTGAATTTCAAAATTAAGAAGCGTATGCAGTTAATTATATTGTCATCAATCCTAGCTTTTTTAATAATATAAAGTGGCTCTGGCTCAGCAAGAACAGCAAGAATGGCTCTGGCTCAACTTTGGGCCGAAAAAACTTAAATGACCGTCCCCTCTAGGCTCTAACACAGGGAGACGTTTCAAGGTCAAGTCGCGGTGAATTCAGACTATTGCTATCTATGGGCGGGGAGCTATTGGGTAATATAAACTGGTAGTGAGTTTCGCAACTGTGCACATTGCTGACGACATATTAGTTCCAGAAACGAATTGAAATCACGGATTTTGCTTCCCCTCATTACCAAAGCAAGTGATACCAACGATACAGTTTAATATGAAATAATAATTAATGAAAACATAGCGCATCAGCTATACGTGACGACATCTCGTGGCAAGTATCTAAGTACTACACCTTTTTTCATCAGAATTAAAACAAATATAATTTTATTTAAAATAGTTAAAACTAAATTCAAAACACGTAAAATGCATTTTAAAACAAATGAAGTTCATTTTAAAACAAGTAAAGATCATTTTAAAACAAAAAATCAAATAAAAACCAGTAAAGTTCGAATTTAAAACATCTAAAATTGAATTTAAAACAAATACAAAATTGATGGACAAGGAGGACGGCGCGGGAGACGGAAAAGAAGGCATGATGGAGACGGAAAAGCAGGAGACTGAAGAATGGAGATCTCTACGACCTTCGAAGAAATGCTGCGGACTGCACCAGGGCTGTTACAGACCGAACACCGGCTCCACTACCTCGAGTGCAAGATCGATCCAGCGATGGCCGCCGTTACTCCTCGAACGTGTTTGTGGTCATGTAACCATATCCTTAAGCACTTCTCTGGATGCCTGGTGCTCGAAGACCTGCTTGTGCCTTGTGGGGTAGTGAGTGTGCCATTGTGTGATGGTTCACTGTTATGTTGAATCAGTGTTTCCTGTTCTGTTTTATGTGGATCACCGAGCTTTGCTGTTTTTTTAATCTTTGAGATGCATGGGCTTGTGTTTATGAGCACATCCTTGAAATATGTTAATATAATAATACATTCAATGTTTGTTGTACATCTTTTGCAGACTCAATGCCCATAAAAGCACGTCCCACCCTTTTTCCAACACAAACCAATCAATGCAGATTTCCAATATTCACATTCCGTTCAGTTTTCACAAATAGGCAAACTACTGATTTTTATTAGGATTTAATATTTCTCAAATTGAATTCTGCATGCCTTAAATTCAAACTTTACTTGTTTTAATTTCAATTTCATTTGTTTTAGTTTGAATTTTATACTTGTTTTAATTTGAATTTTATTTGTTTTAAAATGAATTTTACATGTTTTAAAATGAACTTTAACTGTTCTAAATTGAATTTTACTTGTTTTAATTTGGATGAAAAAGGTGTAGTCCAAAGCACCATCGCCCATCAAAAGCGGCTCTCATAAAATTAGTGCTGTGCATAATCGGGACCAACAATTTGGAGTCAGAAAAAAAAGAAAATGCTTTACCGATACAATGCTTTAGGGCAACTTCGAGCAAGAGCATACATGATAGTTAACTCCCAGCATTCATCTAAGCTGCTTTTTAGAAATACTTCCGAGGTGGCACTATCCCTTTACGAGCTCTCCAGAAAAAAAGAGCTTTCTCAGACTGGCATAGGGCCTTCTCAGGCCAGACAAAGATTATTTCAGAACAAGAAGCATAAGATTCTAAGGTCTGGAGAATACCATATCAAACAACTAAGACCCCTCTCAGACCACCGGGCTTTTTCCGGCCTAGTTTCCTCTCAGATTAGTCTGAGAACTGCTCAGGCCTAGCAAGATCCACTCAAGCTGACCTATGGTCCCCTCAGGCCGACTAAGCTCTCCTTCAGGCAGACCAAGGGTTCCCTCAAGCCGACCAAGAGCCCATCAATTTGACCGATGGGCCCCTAAGGCCGACAAAAGAGCTCCATAGACACGTTAGGGACCCCTATAGGCTGACCGAGGGACACTAAGGTCGACTAAAGGCCTCAAAAGCACCTCTATAAGCTGACCGAAGGCACCTTAAAGGGACAGTGTCACCTTCACAAATATGATCAAATGTACGCCACTTGTGGTGCTAAATATGAAGTAGTTGCTGCCGAGCACGATTATGACATTTGTTTCTCACAAACAATGCTCAATTTAATACAAAGTTAAGTTTTACTATTTGTTCTGATGACGTCATATTAAGAAATTTCGGGAAATAGAGAAAACCTTCACGCTGACAATTGTATGGCTAATGTACGGCTAAATCTAAAACAAATCGACTATCATCAACATTTAGTAAAGAGAGATGACGACATCGGCTCCGGGTCTATTTACCAATACAGTATGGGTTTTATTTTTACAGATGTCAAGATCAAGCTAAAAATTATTTGTGATTCCAGTTCAGTGGTTGTTTTAACTTACACCATACATAATTGCAATGCCAAGCACTCAAAATGGCTATCTCAGTTCAAATATAATGCTTAAGTGTCAGTGTCCCTTTAAGCTGACAAAGGGCCTCATCACGTCATCCAAGCCGACCGAGGGCCTTTCAAAGCCGTCCGAAAGCCCCCTAAGGCCGTCAGAGGCCTTAGCAGCAGGGCTGCGGAGTCGGAGTCGGAGTCGGAGTCGGAGTCGGAGTCGGAGTCGGAGTCGG
>VOPJ01006653.1:0-74278 GCA_014673585.1 Semibalanus balanoides | reverse complement strand
GGCTGAGACTGAAATCTGACCGTGTGGGAGTGGCGGTGATGACTGGATGTGGGACGTTATAGGACGGCTGACGACAGAAATCTGACCGGTGTGGGAGTGGCGGTGATGACTGGATGTGGGACGTTATAGGACGGCTGAGACAGAAATCTGACGCTGTGGGAGTGGTACTGGATGCGATGTGTTTAAGATGTATGCAATATATTTAACTTTTATTTTTGTAATGCTTGGTGGATAATTGATCCGGCATTGTATTTATAATACATGCAAGATATGAACACTTGTTTTTCTTGTTGTTTGGTGGATAATAGACCCGAACAGTTGGATGTTTGTCGAGGAGCCGCGATCTTTAAGGGTTTTATTTTTATTTTTATTTGGATGTTGTTCGGTAACGCCTATCGAGACTTTGAGCCTAATTAATCGTCTTCAAACCTCAAAATCATGGAGTTGCAATTTTTGGGTCAATAACATGACTTAAATATACAATTTCAGGTAATGTAATGTAGTTAATAGTTAGGTTACATTTCAAGCATGCAATTATATATGGTATAATGGTATATGGTACATGTTAAGCCTAGTAACCGTATTCCCTGCGGGGCAGATTCCTCGCCCCTCGGTAAGTTTTTTCGCCCGCGCTCTGGAATCCCATTACGTCTAATTGTCTTAAACAACTTTCGGACTTTTTCAAATAATGAATGATGCGTGTCTCCAATTTTTTGAAAAAATCGGCCCAGTAGAGGCTGCTCAAGGTCATGTTTTTGGGAGGTCGTTACGAATGCGGTTGTGCGGCGCATACTTCCTTCGTAGTTTGCAGTGGAATAAAAGCGTCAGAAACTACGTTACTGCTTTATACATTATACATAATTGGATTATCCATATTTTGGGGCAGAGGCGCACTCAGGTATATAAAATGGGAGGCCTTATTCTTCGTCAATTTAGGCCCAACTTCAAATATGCAAGATGATAAAATTCGTTCCGCACATCGTGCCCCTTTTACCTGAATCCTCCTACGCACAATTTGTTACGTTTAGAAAATTACAGCAACAAATTCCACATGTGACGTTTTCACGTCCCAAACACTCAGGACAAGCACATATTTTTTATCAAAAAATCACCCCATTTTTATCCCTGAGTACGCCTATGATTTTTCATTTTCGCACTTGTCCCTTTCACACATTGAAGACCATGACATTAGAAGCTCAAAAACGTTTTTTTTTCCATTAAAATCTGTCAAATCACTTGGCCACCTTTAAAAAAAAAAAAATCCGAAATATTCGTATTTTTGGCCCCCTGGCCCCCTATTTTTGAACAAAAAAGCAATTTCAGGATCCAAAAAGAAAGATTTCGTCACGACAAATCGAATGGTGTTCGTCCCATCAAAATCGACCGAGCGGTTCTCGAGATCTCTGGGGGCAGAATCTCCCCCCCCCACACGTAATTCTGGCCGCCCGCAGGGAATAGGGTTAAAACTTAGCTCCTTAGCAGTGCTAATTCTAATTGTATGTACCTAAATTTAACAATTACCTATTATTACTGCGCGTTGTTTACGCTGCCACTCATGAACAAGTGAGCACGAGCGAGCACTCCCACGATCCCAGCGAACACACAACACCTTTCGTAAAACTTACACTTACCTTACTCAACTTTCTTAACTTACTTACTTAACTTACCTTGCACCAAGATTTTGTACCGGTTAAAATAAATCCGGTAGTACCCGGTAGTACCCAGTAATATTTCGTGCGTTTTCGGGTAATTGAGTCTAAGAACACGACTTTTCCCGTTTTTTTTTGTGTCAATTGAAGCTTTATAATTCATAAAGTTTGCATTGACACCAAAAATATCCGGGAAAAGCCGTGTTCTTAGACTCAATTACCCAAAACGCATGAAATATTACCGGGTTATACCGGGTACTACCGGGTAAAAATAAATCCTTTGGGAAAACGGCTACCAAGATCATATGTCATTAGTTAAAAGCTATAGCGATTATCTGAACCGTGTGCTTTTTTAATGGTGGGCATTAAATGGAGTTAGTTTTTTCATTTCAGTTGCACTACGGTTAATGTCACTGCTGTCCGCTACGACTTAATAGTATGGTTTCAAGCTGGCTGACAACGCCTAATCTGGGAATTATTAGAGCGACTATCACGGGCACTTACGTTTACATGCGCTCACTTTCAATAACAAGCTTTGTTTGCTAAAATCCTGATAATCTATGAATTACAAGGCCACCAGAAACCGTCACCATTTTCCTGCTTAGGTATTGCAAAATAATAATGTCAAGGAAATATATTCAACGATTCGGGAAAAAAATATCTGGAACTGTTTGACGGATTTATATGAATATCCTGCTATGTACTGAATATAGTGCTCTATCAAGTGAGCCCTTTGAAGGATACCTACTGCTCAGGGGCATCATTTTCTGACAAATGATTGGGAAGGGGGCAATGCTAACTTTATAGTTTATAGATTATAATTATATTCTTACCATGCAACGCCATAGGCCTAATGTTAAAATTTGGCATCATTGGGGGAGGGGTGGGGCCCCCAAAAGTATGCAAATTGACCCCAGTGCTACTGCTACTGCTTACGCTTATTCCCTAATATTTTGAATGCCAAAATCGCACATAGCACCTGATGTCATTGGCAGCCGTGAAATATTGCAATGTGAGGGATCTTACTCAAAATTTTCAAGCTGTTGAATATCTAAATGAGCCTTGCGTTGAACATGTTGCCTTTTGGTGTTGTCTCGGTGATAAGCGCAAAATTTCCACCGCAACAACAGTGTCTCATGTCCGTGCAAGACTCATGAGCGTTTTTGATCTTTGTTGTAAACCTCATTTGGTTTTCTTTTCTGGCGATCTAGCACTTTAAATTTTCATTCATAGCCCATATTGGAGAGTGTGTTGTGAGCTTACATGTCACTTCTTGAATGTGAACGTGCGTGAATTCATAAGCGTAGATATCTAAGCGTGTCCTTATTATGTGTATACATTCAGGTGTATTATAATTTAAATTCACCTACAAATGGTAACATTGTATTGGTGATTTACCTAAACACCTGACATATAGCAAAATACATAATTGTTTATCACAAGTGATGTGCCAACTTCATTCTAAACCGTTAATAAACGTCACGCCTTCCAGCAGCGGAACGAGTTCAGAGCTCTCTGCGCAGTAGTCTGCTCGTGGAGTCGGACCATCTTAGCGGCGAGATTCGCATCAGAAAGCCACCACGTTTATCTTGGCGGTGGATGCAATGGAGAGGAAAACCCAGCTTCAGGGCAGGCGTCACGGCTGAGGGATTAAATCAGGCCCTGGTGATGAGATACAAACGAGAATAGGGTGTTGACTTGGCATAGCGGTTCAAACCTGGTTTAAAGCGTGCTCGCCCGGCTGCGGAGATAATAATGGCGCCAGACGGAGACACTTTCTTTTATGAGACTGGAAACATGAACAGTTTTCATGTTCATTAAATGACATTGACCTATTACAAGACGTGCACATTAGCCCGCGCCCCACTGGGGAGGGGGTGGGGGGTTTGAACACCCCCGCGGTTTTATCGAGATGACGAAAAAACGGCGGCGCGTGGCGCCGCCAAATTTGATATAACTTATTATTGATCCTTTCCGCTCATTTTGCGAAAATGCAAGTTTCGTGTCGGATTAGGTCAGGTCACCAGGTCAGGTCAAGTGACCCCACGTCCCAAAAATATTGCGGTCGTGCCATGACCACAGTTTCTAAGGGATCGATATCAAACTTTTAGGATTGCATTAAGCCATCAGTATCTACAAAATGCTTATCTCGGATTTTTATATATCGGTGACCTGAGGTCGGGTCAATTTTGTGACCTCCCCATTATAAGTCAATGGGAAAATATTAAAATGTTTCCTTTTTGAGGATATCAGCCCAATTATTTCTGAATAGTGTTATCATAAGATATTTTGTATGATCCAAGTGCAGGTTTTGCTCAGTGACCCATACGGGGTCCTCTGAAGCCATCCGAGGTCACCAACACTTTTTCGTCATTAACTCTTGACATAAGGAAGATATAGACGTGAAACTATCACCAATGTGTTTGTCTCGTCCAGACACGTCTTCCAGTATGCAGCATGACCTACTTTGGTCACCACTTGACTTGACCTGAGGTATTTTCTTAGCTGACCTAACATGGTAACAAATAAGACATTGCAAAGCACCTTGCCAAGATAAACACGATGGCGTTAGCAGTTTTGCGTTATCTTTTTAGGTAAAAAGTTTTAAGCATTTTTTTTGCAAAAAAAAACAACAAAATTTTTTAATTGTATAACCTCTAGAGCCTAATCTATTGACATAAGGTCAAATTTGAGGATACATCGTTATTTTCAAATGCAATGGCTGTAGATTGCTTTTTTCGTTTGTTTCTAACTAGCATAGTTCCCGAGATATATTGAAGCTTCTGGAGCGAAGTCCTTAAACTAAAACAAATGGCCTTCGATGACCTCTGGTGACCTGAATTTTGACCTGAACGAAAAAATATGAAAGAGCTTCGAAATGATTTCTGACGACGTCTCGAGCAGTGTTTTTTTTTGTTTTGTTTTGGTCTACGTTTCATAGGAGCCGAGTTAGAAGGGAGGGTGTTCAAGCCCCCAATAGGGCGCGGAAAATTCAGAGACCCAGTGGGGCGCGGGCTAGTATGCTTAATGAGGTACTGAGCGGTAACGATCATTACCTGATTATATTATTTTATGCAATGATCTTGACAGTAAAATATGGCTGGCAGGATGGGTGTGGGGGTCGGGCGGGTCCGTCTGCTGGGGTGGGTGCGAGGGTCCGTCTGGCAGGAAGGTTATGGGGTCCATCTGCTGGGGTGGGTGTGAGGTCTGGTTAAGTGGCTGCCCTGTTGACCGTGACTGGCCAGACCAGGTGCCGTCTTCGTGTCCAGGTGTCGCACAGTTTTGCAGCGCACCTCTCCACGACCTACTGACTTGAGATCCGCTCGCTATCTCACACAGATGAGCCGATTGTCGGGGCACGAAGCGCTCGTCGACAAGGCGTGAGTCTGGGTGATAGCATCAGTGAGCTGTACGTACAGCGCTGTACGGAGCCTTTTGCTCAATGGGTGCTCCTCCGTGCGGTTTTTGAAGTCCGTTGGTGTGTCACACTCACGACATCTGCTGCTGAGCACATGCTGGCGGAGTTGTAGATAAGTGCGTAGATGAAATCGCATTACACCTGCTAATTGAAAGTTACACAAATGGTGCATTAAATTATCAACTTATCGAAAATAAGGTACACAACCTCAGTTGAAACTTAAATCTAAACTTAAAGCATTTCGTGATACAAATAACAGGGCTGGGCGCTTGGCTTCAGTGTTTACTGTTTAATGCCTCAACTGCCTCATATGTCTGCAATTCTAATAAATGTATGGTAATTTTGTTAAGATCCATCGTGTCGATTGATTTATCCAATAATTTGTAAATCGCTGCTAATGATAGTTGTCTTCATTCCTGCCTTTTTCTTGTCCTTTTTTGCACGACTTAAACGGCAAATATAAATAAAACAAGCGCAGTGAACCTTTATTTAGAGTTACTCATCAACTGATAAGATTTGTCGCGTTATTTAGCCTGCCAGGTTAAAGGAAATGTTTCACATTAACATTATATTTGAGTTGAGATAGCCATGTTTTTGCATTTGCATTAAAACAAAGTATTGTAGAAGTCAAAACAACCACAGAGGTCCAATAAAAAAGAAATTCGAGTTTGGTTTTGACATTTGCAACGAAAGAACCCTTAGTGTATTTGAATATGGGTTCTCAAGCCGATGTCGTCATCCTCTTTTTACCAAAATGTTGATGATGTCGACTTGTTTTAAGGCGATTCCTTGGAGAATACATTCGCAACACCTCCTTGTTTCGGCTCGCACTTTAAAGCTGGCGGGTTTTGCATTAGCTTACCGCCAGGTACGCGCTTAGCACATTACAAATGTTGGATAGAAATGCTTAAGCAACCAGAAAGTAATTAACTCAAACTTATAATTGACCTTATACGCTAAGCAAATTGTTATTGTATATAGTCACTATTCGTATAGGCTCTGCTCATATTGAGATTTGAAATATAATTGAGTACGTACGATGGTTTAGGCGACGGAGTAATTAGTCAACCTCTCATTGAGGTCACTAGAGAAAAGATATAAACTAAGAACTTTTGGAATACGCTCATGTAATTAGTGTGCTTCGGACACGGTGAAAGAACAACACATGGCATACAACAATAAAGAAGCGGACTTCAGGTGCGGGCCTAATTACAATAGCCGGCGACCCTAATGCCCGCTTGTGTATCTACGTGTTCAATAGCGATTGTGTATTTTTCAGCGCTTCGCACTCGTGTCTTGATATGAGTTTGTCTGACTCGCAGAGGGTTGAAAACGCAACGCTCGATCGCTTGTGTGCGCTGAGTTGCAAAAGTGTGAGTCTTGAGAAAGTACAAAATGTGTCTCTACCCCTGAACCATCTTTGCCAATTATCTGGACACTTAAGTCGCTATCTCTCGTACATAGCTGAGTATGTGGAGCTCATGTTCAATGTCAGAAAGGTTGAATGTTATCTTGGTGCTTGCGACAGTTGAGACGTCGATAACTGAGGGAATTTGGGAATAATAAATAGTGGACAGAAAGACACCATTGACGCAACGACTGGGTCAGATCCTATTGTAATGATTGTGAGGACCAAGGCGAGTGGGACTAGATGTTAGTTTTTTTCTCTATTACCGCCAAAGTGTAAACAAGTGTACTTTCATCAACATTTGACAACATTAAAGAGAGATGACGACATCGCTTTAAGAGGCGATACATAATACACTAGGGCCTTTATTTTGTGCAGATTGTCAAAACCAAACTCAAATTTAAAACTTTCGAATGGGATGTTTCGTAGGTGAAATTGTATTGAATACTATTTTAACTTACCAGATCTTTAGCTTAAATTTTCAAATTGTATGCAAATCACAGTCTAAGAGACTAGGCCGGCATATGCGGGTACAAACTACAACAAAATCGTATAAATAGCTGATGTTGTTGAACAGCAGTCCCTTTAACATAATGCCAAAAATTTTTACTACTTTGAGTGGACAGTGTCTCCCTATTAAATAGTTAGAGCACAACCGGCAGTAAGCTGTTGAAAGCTAATGGTACATGGCATTGAAATTGATGTTTCATGAATAACGTAATGCTAAGGATGATCAAAAAACAATTTTCACACGCTCACTCGCTTTTGTTATATATACTTTGGTTTGCAGAGTATGTTTTTTTCTTACTTATATATGCTTGTGGTTTTTTGTGTAAAAATGCTCGCAGGCTCTGTCATATCTCTAGTTGTGCTTGTTACCAAAGCTCACCGGCTCTTTGTTTCACACCTTGGGACTCGTGTTATGCTTGTGTTAGAGATGTTCGCCGACTCTTTAATGGTGTAACTTCTCTTGCTCCCAAAATAACCTTAACTCCCGGCTTTTACGGTAACCTGTTGACAAATTTTGGAATGAAAGATGAAACATGTTTGCCGACGCTGTCACCTCTGAAACCACGTCATGCTGTCGTCATGCCGAATCTGGACACGAATCGCTGGCACTGTCTGTCCTGAGGGTGCCAGCGTGTTTGTGTAATAATTTTTGTGGTAAACGTCCTGTGACTCTTATTTTAACAAGTTTAGAAACATTAAAATGGTGTAAGTGCTTTGTAGACATGCTCATTGGCCAGAAGATTACATTTTGTCGGCAAGACTTAAAAGTTCATGTTAACCCGCGCCCCGCTGGGTCTCCAGCCGAATGCGCCCCGCTGGGTGGGGGATAAGCTTTTAAATTTTACCCCTCTTATATCTTCCGGACCAATAACCGCAGCGTAAATAAAGTCTTAAAATAAGGTCACATGTCAGCTCGCGATCAGGTCAAATGTCAAAATTGATATATTTAAGTTTTGTTACCTTTCTTTCCATCCAAAGCCTTATATTGAGAAAGCCTTATATCGCACGAAGTGCTCTTAAAGGTATAATGCATCTCCCATATAAGCCAAAGTGAAATTGTAGGCGTAGGTCAAAGTTAAGATCAGGCAAAAAAGGTAACTATTGTCAAGAAGTGTACGAAAGTCATGCGACACATGTCTTATGGGTTACTTTACACGTATAATTGGATAGTAGCAGCCATTTTAACAACCTAATATCTAAGATCAAGATCAGGTCACATAAGGTCAAAATTTTTAATTGATTAATCTAAACAAAAAGGCATATATCTAGACCAGTTTTGTCTTAGAATTATAGCAGTAGCATGTATTTGTTTGTATCTGGTCANTTAAACAAATATGAAAATATTTATGAAAAAATCAATTTGTTTGCTTTTAGAGGTCAAAAGCCCTAAGTTTTGACAATCCAAGACAAACGTGTTTAAATTAATATTATTTCCTTTCTTCTGACGTTTTGTATTTGCAATCTGCATTAAAGCTCTATTGTATACGATTTAAAAAAAAAACATTTATCGTTTTTCCCTCCAAAAATGGCATGACATGACGTCATTAATCCGTCATTATCTCCCAAAGAACTATCTAATTTCAATTAAATTTGGTGAGAAGACTTGATGCAGAAATTTAATGAGAATTGATGCAGCATTGAGCACAAGGCAAGATTCCTTTGCTAATAGCATGAGGTACTGAAAGTTGTCGTCGCTATCTGTCATAGTTTTCAATTTATTGAGGAAATGCGGGAGGACCCCCGTCCCGTCCCAGCGGGGCACGTGTTAAATTACCTGTGTGCTTTTTAATTGTTACATTTTTTCTTTGAAAAATGATAGTGTCTGTAATGGTGCAGTCATAAAAATTGAAACTTTGCAAGCTTTCTTTTCTGATTGGTATTCCTTCAAACATTATAAAAATGCTTTTTTGCTTTGAGCAAATACAATATTTCATAAAATAAAACAGAAGTAGAAAATCTGAGCCAGGCTTTTGGGTTTTTTATCTTAAAATACTTTTCCTTTATGATTTAATATGGTTGATTGTATCGCCTAGAATAAACGCAAAAAAACGCCTTAAAAGCGCAATGAAACAGTAAATGCAACTCTGGTCCACGTGTTTCGAAAAATAAATGCTCAATTGACAACAATTGCTTTAAGCTTCCGAGAATAACCACAACTTCACTGAAACCGATTGCAATCTCCTCGACTGGTCATAATACTTCCGTTAGAGCACGAAGCAGACATCACACCTTCTACCACCCGCCTCGGCCACACTATCTCCCACACAATCAGCGACGTGTCTGGCCCGAATCTTTTTGAGCAGTGCCGAGTAAGCCGCTGTGAGCAGGTGCCGCTGTAGAGCTGTGATCCCAGGTCGGCCGGGGCAGGCTCCGCACCCGTCTGGCCCCCGCGGCGCCCGAGGCGCTCGTGCTGGCGAGCTGTCACGTGCCCTGGGAGGGCTCACTTCCGCTGCCTGTTACCGCTCCCGTTACTCCATAACGGCAGCCCGCACCCGGCCGGCCAGGACCGGGCGACTCTGTGGGAACGAAGCGTGTCGGTAACCATGAAACGGCGCACGACCCTTCCACACCCACCGTCAGGAGAACCTGCTCAGGGCCTCACAGTCAACACCCTGGGTCACACAGACATCACTCGGGGTCCCACAGACATTGACCCGGGTTAGGGTCCGGCTGACCGCCGCGGTGATTCCGGGTGGCGGGCGGGAAAGGCGGGAAAACTCACGGAGCTGGTGGGAACGCCGGATGTGTCGTGGTCCGACACGTTTTGCCCTGTGATCTATGGTTGGACCAGGGCACTGAAGACCGTCGGTCCAATGCACCTGCAGCGTCTCATTGCTTGCCTAAGGTCGTATGTGTTAAGTTTTCATTAATAGCGTGATGCGTTAGAAGCAGTGGTTCCCAGCCCTCCCGACATAATTACCCCTCTTCAGCAGTCAGAGGAGGCTACTACCCCAACCCTTCAAAATGTATAGGATTTACTTACCAAATTTATCAAAAATAGTGTTGTCAATTGTATTCCCAATGTGTTGGATTGCACATGCTTACACACTTCCATCGGAGCGTCGCCACCCGCAACAAAAACAAAGACTGAGAGCGCAGTCACATGTATTTATTCCCTTTTCTTCACCAATCATAAATTCCTTCCGCTCAGCGCGTGCCGGAAATATAATGGTGGGCTGATTCGTGCTACTTAGCTGTTCTGCATGCTATTTTAAACAGACAGGTTTCCGTTTTAAGGCGTAAAGTAAAATAAATACGTAAGAAGTACGTAATAAGAAGTTATGTGCAGCTGTTCTGTGCATATTGTCTGAGTATGTTTTAGCCGAGGGCTTGCACCAAAGCTGTCTTGGCGTAGCATTTATGGTTCAACTTCACAAGGTCCTTCGTTACCCTCGCAGAATGGCTCCGTTACCCTCAAATGGGGATCATGACCCACCGTTTGGAAACCACTGCGTTAGAACGTCAAATATATCCGCCTTTTGCCGGACACGAAGAGACTTGTTCCGGTTGGCAGGTTTGGGCATGTCGCTGTCAGATGCGAGGAAAATTGGGGGTTATGTTTTAAACAAGGGGGCGAATCTGTCAGCAACCAACTCAATATATACAACAGTTTTAATAAAGTAACCTGGTAGTAAAGGTAATGACATAGTGTTAATTAGAATAGGTTGTTGGTGGTAAAATTATTGTAATTGCTATTATATTTATCATTATTACTATAGTTGATATTGTTAGATACTTATATGCATAATTTATTTGATAATTTTTGTGTTAATGTTACTGTTAAAATATTAAATGGAACACTTTTTGTATTTTCGTATCTTGTGTGCAAAACAAACGACGTTATTATCTTTCCAAGATTATACAATTACTTAGTACAATAGGTGCGTACCTATATATTTTTGTTTTTCAACCTCATTTTATTAAAAATCAATTTCGATTATCAATGTTTGCATGTCACACAATAAATAGCGCTAAATGCTGTTTGTGTTTTTGGAGCGAATTTATTGAAATTAGTTTCAAAACATTTTCCGAGCCAAACTGACAGCGACCCAATACAAACCAAGGTTGATTACTATTCCAAAGTCGTCCGTTTGAGTGTTTATTGGTTAAACAGTGGGGTGATTACTGATTAATACTACCTATCGCCATACATAACAATGAAAATGGCAGATACAAAATATTGACTCTGTTCCGGGGATATATGGATGGGATAATTACGAGCGAGCGAAAAGCGCTCGCTCGTCTTTACGTGATATATGGGAAAAATCTGATCATGAGCGGCCCAACCAGACCCGGCCCGACCCAATTCGACCCGTGGCGACACTTTTGAGAAGCTCATATCTTTGCAACGGCATGTCCGATTGACAAACGGGCCTCTTTACTGAGTAGCTCCATCCAATCAATCCTGTTTGTTACCAGTGCCGACTCATGTGGGTGACTACCACTGCGCGTGGTGCGTGCCGCGTGAGGGTGTTTGAAGGTGTTTTGTCGCAAACTCCGACGGCTGGGCTATTGTGTTCGAATTCGTGTGTGGATAGGGACCCCTCAGCCGCCGCATTTCCACAAGTCAGGGATGGGTGTCTCTGCACATGCGCATGTGCGCATCTTTTTTGTATATCAGAAACTAGTTACTTCCACGATTTAGCTAAATCTCACCATACATTTCCTTCGCGCTCGCTCGTTCATCGCCAACTACGGCGCTTTATTGGTAATATTACTCTTTAGTGTGACTGCGATCTTATTTTTGACTGGTTCTTTTCTGAGGAATTTCCATTTAACAGCTATTTGCATGATTTCCACGGTTACGACAATATTTTTAAATTTGTGTCGTTAAAGTGAACTGACCAATGTCTAGGCAGGCAATTTAAGTTGAATAAAGGTATCATCACGATATTCATAGGTAACAAGCTGTTGTATTCATGTAATAGACAAACTTCTTTAAAAGGTCAAAAGCTGCAGTTCAAAATTACGCGATCGTGCTAGGTTTAGAAAGAGGATGGTGGTTAAAAATGAATTGTACTATTTACATTGTTATATCACTGTAGTTACGAATATAAAAATCAAAGCAGTATGACTCAGGACTCTATCATGTTTAATAGGTATTATACGATCGGAAATGTTTAACTTATGCTGTTTATAGTTGGTTCACCAGACGCTCATGTTTGGAACAAATGCGGTAGAAACTATTCTCACTATTTACCTTACCGGTATCATTGATTTATATTTCACGCTAACACTAACCCCGAACACAACGCCTAATCGTTAACTTCCTGCACCTACGAGCAAATGAACCGAACCCTTGTTCCTTTATCACTCATCGCCATTCGCCACACAATCGGTAACGCCCGTCTCACCCTCTAACTTGTGACCTTGAACACGCAGCAGCCTCCACCGAGGGCACATATCTCTCCGCAGCGAGGGTAGTAACCGGCGCGTGTAAAGACTCGAATCACCGGTCGGCTCCTGACGTCACAGGCCCGGGTCCCACACGTTAATCGATTGCACCTGGGCCTGGGTGGGAGGGAGGGCGGAGAGGGGTGTCCTTAGGAGCCCTCGCTGGTGGAACAGGTGTAGACGTGTAGTCGAATCGTGTAGAGTAGTCAGACGCGTCTCAACGTGCCTGGTGTCAGACTGATTGGTAGACACATGCGTGTGACTGGATACGCACTTACATACATGCATACATACACGGACGTGAGGTGTTCGACATGATAAGACGTGGTTTCGTGAAGAACGCTTAGATGTTTCCCGTACTCGCAGTTGTAGATGGTGAGATTTAGCCAACACATAGCTGTTCGTGCTTATTGCTAATTGGTCGGCAAATATTAGGGATAGCGGAGCATTATTACTTCATTGATTCTCCATATTAGGCTTGTTCGTTTACTACTGCCTACAGCAAGATAATTATTGTTAAATTTCCTGATTAGCGCCTTTCCTTTATATACTTTATACTATTTCACTCATTTGTTCCAAGTAAAGATAAAGGTCGAAACTTCACGTATAATTAAACGCTTCTGGCGAAGGAAGGCGACCTTTTATTGATCCATATATTCCCATGAACGTCATGTCACGGCTCGTGACTTACTTTTCAGTTTCCACATCTAACGAATGTTGACTAAACTGCCCCACTGGCGGAGTTGATGCGTCCTGGATCTGACCTTTGATGAATGCTGTGTAAACACAGATTCATCCTTATGACGTAGGCGACACGGCCAATTGATTAACCACCCACTCGTCAGTAAATCCACGAAAAACCGACGTCCTGGGCGGTCACAAGCAGACACAGCGTCACTACCAGGATGCATTGCTCAAGTTACCACTAATGTTTTGCTAAATGCATCCTGAAGTCGCTCAATCCACCCTACCACCCACACAGATGACATCCCGACCTGCGTCAACGCTGTTCTCAGTGTCCATCTCTGGCGCACGGTTCCAGCGAACCGCTGCCAGGTCCCGGCAGTCTTGCCGTGTCTCTACAGCCGTGCCTGTCTCTCTGCAGCACGGCGACCCATCTGATCTGCCGCCATCAACAAACACCCCGCAGCACGCGCCGACCGCTCCCCGCGGCGGCCCCTGGCGGCCCGCCGCCCCCGCTTCCGGAGGAGGCGGCGCGGGCGGGCACCTCCGGTCCAGGCGGCGCCACCGGCGGCAGAGCGGCCAGGCGCCGCTGTCCGGCCGACTCTCCTCAAATCGTGGCCGTCGTCCGGAGCAGCGGCAGGTCGGAGCAGGTCGTGTGGTTACCGGCGACTAGATCGGCGTCAGTCGCGCTCTCACAGACCCGCTGGACGGACGTCTGCCATGGCGCTCGGCTCAAGACAAGTGGCGGCGGAGAAGGCGGCCAGCCTGGAGCGCGCCGTCACCGTGGAGCCGACGGCGGAGGTGGCCGCGGCTGTGCCAGGTCGCCGGCCGTGCTGCCCGCTGGGCCGGGTGCTCACACTGCTCACACTGGCTGCCTGCTGCCTCTGTCTCGGCTTCGTGGAGCTGCACCGGCTTAGGCAAGGAGCGGAGCTGCAGAAACAGCTGCTACAGCTGCAACTGAGGCTGGCCAGGCTGGAGGGAGAGGCGCCAGACGGCCTGCAGATCGACGCAGCGCCGCCGAACGTCGACGTCGACGACCCGGTAAGGAGCTGAGATACGTCCGGCGGCACTAGCGACTGCCGCGCCGTCGTCCAGCACCACGTAGCGCACATGCCTTCCACGTCTTCATATAATGTCCGCTGTAGGCATAGACCCAACTCTGAAGGTGCTGTAGAATCTTTTCATTAAACTGAAAGTTTTGCAAAAGTTTTCGCTATATACGATTTCAGAATCTGAGTATTACAATAACCAAGTTTGAATGGTCAAAAGGTAATCACTTGGTGCAAAAGTAAAGTACGTAATCTGTTCCATGTAACACTAATATCTCAAATTGCAGTCATACTGCTGACAATGGCATTTTGCTCATGAATGCTTCATTGACAGCTTGTCGTTTAAGCTATCTAACCTCACATTTACCTAATTAAATATTCATTCCTTCAGCGTGTTCATGAATATTTATTTTTTAAGCCGTTCTTAAAATCAAATCATGTTTGTGTTTGTATTACCATTTACAATGACCACTGTTCTCTTCCCCTGTTGCACATTTATAAAGGCCTTGTTAGTCGGTTGATGGTTCTTCTGTAGAAAATGTGCTTTATTTTCTCTGGTGTTGGGCTATCGTGACTGGTGGTGGAGTATTACTTCAGCGTTATACATTTAATTGCTTTCCATGAAATGTTTACCGCATCGACTTAAATAACCAAAACAGTTATAATTTATCTCATGACTTGCATGATTCCAGAAAAAGACCATAATTAACTTGTTAGAACTTTTAAAACGGAAAGACACTTTGGTACACAACAACCCTGGAGATCATATATACGTATATGTCTTCTATGCAGCATATATGATCCTACTGCAATATATGGATCTCTTTTTAAGCAGTAATGTGTAAAAAATTTTGGAGTTTGACGTCAATGACAACGTATATGCATCGTAACATGCTCGGATTTTTAACGGGGTGCATCGCTTCCGCATTTTTTGCGGTGCTTATTAGGCGGTTGTTACCTATGAATGCGTTTATAATAAAGACGAGGCCGACAGCGTACGTGATAATCGAATAACGGCTAGTTACCGTGCCCCTGACAAGCAGCTCAGCGTAGTGATGAATGAGTTGGACCTGACAAACCAGTTCACTTCCGAGGAAATTACTGACCGCTATCCACGCTGCCTAATCTTCTGTGTAGTGTTACTGAGGGTGTCCCGCCGGCTGTAATTGATACCATCATTGATAACTATCAGCCTGCGACAGTGGACGCGAAGCGGCCGCCTAGCACGTCCTCACCTTTCCGCCAAAGCAATGACTAGAATTATATGCAGGAAAGAACGCGTCGGGATGGCCTCTCGGCGGTGATTAATAGAGCGTGTTGAAATCGCAAGTGGTTGTCTGACTTCGGCCACGGAAATGTAACGGTCGAGTGCATAAGCTTGTAAATGTAACGGAGTACTAGACGGTATGTCAAACGACAGGGCAGCCAGGATCTGCATACGAGGGTGTGGCTCGGAATGCGACTCAAAAATCGCCCTCGGAGGTAGTTTTGAAGAGCGGGAGTGGCGTTTCTCAGAAAGCGTGCCTCGGAGTCGTCGCGTCATGGCGTAAGGCCATCGTGTTCGCGACTGCCGGCTGTGAGAAAGACTCCGATTCGGTCGTGTCCACTGACCGATCACGCGACGTGTCATGAGTCGTGACGCGTGCCCGAGCTACTGTTTTGACAAGGCTCTGTCTAAACCATAGCCGAACAACAATGAAAACTCTGTGTAAAATTGACTGATGGGGGTAATTGTTTTACGAATAACTTGTACTTGTATAGTTGAAGCAATTTGCTGGCTGCAGATGCCGCTATCAAGCATATTTAAACATGCATAAACAATAGCTTAAGTTTTACAATATGTAAGAATATGTATACGATATCAGGCATATAATGGTGTGTGATTGAATTACGAGGCTTATTTGCACCGCACTTCACAGCCACTCGCAGAGAACAAGCCGTTCAGTAGTTTTAACTAGCCGACTGTTAACCAGCACATGCTCATTGTTCAATGAGAAACATCATAGACTGCACCTTTTGTGCCTGCCATGTCGTCAGCCGTCTTTTCCGGGGGAAACTGATCTTGGCCTATAATTCGTTAGGTTACATTTACGTGGCACTGCATTTTTGTGACAAGTGTGAAACATCATGAGTGGTCCCAACCATTAGGGAAGTTAACATAGCTGAGTGATTAACTTAAAACCTCGCTTTGCTGCCAACCTTTGGGTCTCCTCGAAGTATGAACATACAATTTAGATGCTATCTTCATGAAGACCTGACGCTCCAACATGGAAATTAGGCGACACAATGTACCCACGTCTTGTCATGATAAAGGGCGAAAGTGAAATAAGTTTGACATCCATCCTCAAATTGGGAACTTATCCGTCTGTTTTTAGCTACCTATTGAATATTTTCCCCTAGAAGCACTGCACACACCGTTCCCACACTACATTCCAGACGTTAGCGCCAGACTGATAAACTGAAGGTTGCTGTAAGGTTACACGATTGTGGAACAGTAGAGCGTTCCGACGCGGTATGGCTTGTGCACTAGCCGTGGCGCCTTCCAGTCGGCAGTGGGCAGGGCAGCGCGGTCGGCTGCACTCTACTCAGTTACCGTTGTGTGGGAACGGATCCCCTCTTTGTAACACTGTGCTATGGTCATACGTACGGTGGACAGATCAACTAGACACAGTAAGAGTTTTACAGGGTGGGACAAAAAGGCTAGACATGCTGCATTGCGAACACCCTGTGTTAATCGATGTGATGAAAGCAATGTCATATGGTTTTGGTTGTTCAACGTCAGTGAGCGATTTACTTTTTCGTCGAAATGTTAAACTTAACGCACTCTATCTAACTTAAGACTGACATGCGTCAAAAGCAGCTATTTTGGATACCGTGATCTATTGCATTACTCCTCAAAGTCACATCAAAAGACTCCTGCCTGAGTCCTGAGATTTTCATTGGATGACATCCAAAAATCTCTTGGCGATGATACTCGTTGACTAAGAAGCACCTGGCGGCCTAAGTATTTGAGTTTCAAAGAACAATAATGATGGACGCTTAATGCCATCATTTAGTTTGCTAATAAACATAAGGAGGAAAATTGAAGTCCAGGCCGATGGAAATTAGCCGCAAAACCGACATAATGCTGTGCTGAAATCCATTCATCGGGCACCAGTGTGTGATTTCCTTACAATGAACTTTTCAACTATGAACACCCTTACAACCCGCCTCACAGTCGTCTACCTTGTCGCTGACACATGGTGGCTGAAAAGTGATGTTGTATGCCATTCGAGTACACGACAAGGACGACTTATTCGTTACATAACTTTTTCATATGCATCTTCCGTCCATAGTTCCCAGCACTGTGAAAGTATGCGACAATAATCCTAGCCGGGACGCTTACCCAACAACTTTGTATAAGTATATCCATTAATCATGATAAATAACAATGAAATAATGCATCTGTTTTTTGGCGACAAATAGGCGCCATTTATCCCGTTTTTGCACTCGGTTCTTACCACGTGGTCAGTGGCTGACCCTGAGGGGCCGCTGACCCCGAGGGGGCCTCTGACCCTGAACCTGGGCGGACTCCGTTTGTCCCGGAATAAAAACACGTCCATCTGTTTATACGTCTGTTTCGCCTCCACCGCCGCTATTTTCGTGTTTGGACGTTTCGAGGCGCAGTGCGTTCAACGAACGACTGGCCACGGCGGAAAATTACGCGTCCGTTCCAAACACTGCCATTGATTCCTACAACTTTATCAGGGATATGACGACATTTGCTTTGCATGGGACGCACTTCAGACGATCCCAGTTCGGGTAAATGTGAAACGGTTTCATCGAGCGCGAGTATTCGCAGCGACCAGTCTATCGCCTCTTCCTCGCGTGCTGGCGAGGGAGGTAACCGCAGCAGCCGAAACACCATGAAAATCACCGTAATCATCCTCCCTGTCGGCGTGTGATGCCTCTCGGGCACCTGCGCGACCTTTATTGGCACTGCGTGCCCACCGACTTCAAGGCCTGGACAGCGCGGCGGTGCACCTGCGCCGTGCCCTGGATGGCAGGTGTCGCGGACCGGTGCACCGCAGCACATAACCCAAGCTGCACCTGCTGTCTGCTGCCCGCCCGGACAGACTGCGCTGGGCGGCCTGGGGTATGGGTAAGGCCCCAGGCCTCACAGCTGCCAGTGCAGCCCCGGGCGTCCTTAGGCAGCTGCTATTGTGACCTCAGGCATCCTCTGTAAACCTACAGCTGTCGGCGGTGTCTCCAGGTGTATGCAACTGTATCGGTGACTAACGCATGCATGCTGAACATTTGGGTGTATTCGCAGTTTCAGGAACGCATTTATGATTGAATATTGGGGTTTGGCCGGCTTTGGCTATGAGTTGTGCCGAACTCTCTGAGCGGTGTTGGCTTCTCCGCAGTGCGAAAGTGCTGTATATCGTGGACGAGTGCGGAAGGGAGACGGAAGAGAGATAGGCGGAGACGGGACGGAAACGGGACTGAAACAGGAAAGACGCGGGACTGAGACGGAACGGAAACCGGACGGAGACATGAGACAGCCACTGGTCTGACTCGGGACTGACAGAGGTCTGACTGGCGACTTACACTGGAACAGAATCATTCCCCAGTCCGCGGTCAGCCGCAGAAATTCCCTCTCCTGTGACATACCTCCCCCACCTCACTGCCACTGGCTACCGGCCGCCGGCCGCTGACCAGACAACGGATATGAACAGCGCCTCCGATAGAGATCTGTCTGTCTCCGGGCCAGTCCAGCAGGCCGGCCATGTCTCCCCCGGCACCGGAAACTGTCCGAGATCCGTGCACAGTGCAGATTGTGCACTCAGGGTGGCTCACTGCGCATTATACGAACCGCTGGCGTACAAACCGCAGCGGGTTGAACAGGGGAGAAGCAAGGTCGCGGGTCAGTTTATGGCCGGTTTTACTGGTTTGTAAAACGCAATTTATGTGGTGGTGTTTTTATGCGTCGAGGCGCGGGTGGAGGCGGTGATCTTGTGCGGTTGTCCTTTCCTTGTCTGGTGGCTCAATAACATGGAGAGTCTCGGCCTGCTTCTGTTCATGGTGAAGGGTGGTGTGACGGGTGTTGCAGGTACAGAGGTCTGCTCATGCGAGACGACTAACACAGCGGCTCATCGTTCTTCGGGGCTTATTCCACTTGACTGTTTTATTTTTTACATTTATGCAGCTTTTACGCTCCGTTTGGTATAAGGCTGCTGTCCAGCATGCTTCGCTTGAGTCTACGTGGCTTATTTGTTGTCCTTTCTCGTCGTTCGTAGCATCTCATCCCGTTTCGTTGCAAGGTGCCGGCATCGTCTCCATATCCTAGCGACTTAATAACACCACTTAACAACTCCAGTAGCAGTGTCCAAGAGCCAGCCCTCGCTCGAGGCCTGCTCGAGACGTGCTCTAGGCCTCTCCAGGCCCCTCGATGCAGTTTGAGGCCCCTTGAGGCCCTTCTAGGCCTTTCGAGGCTCCCGGAGGCCCGTTCGAGCCCGGTCGAGGCCGGCTCGTGCCCCTCGAGTTCAAACGCTCGAGGTAGCCCGAGGCACGCCAGTGACGGTGGGTCGTTGGTGCATGTTTCAGACCATGTTCCGCTCGCGGCGCTCTGTGGCGGACAGCGCGCTGCGTACCGTAGATGGCGTACCGATCATAGACGGACCCTACGGCAACAGCCGGCGGCGGCCGGCCAGCCAGGGACTTAGGATTTACGAAACGTTCCAGTCTCAGCGCGACGCGCAGCCGACGTCGGCCAGTGTCAACTATCCGGTCGACGACCCGTCTATCCAGCCCCACCACAGGTCAGTTGACCCACGGCCCCGCCCTGTGCCCGCCCCTGCCCTTACCCTCCCCCTGCCCCACCCTCGCCCTACCCTGCGCTCGCCACACCCTAGATGAAGTTCTCTATCGGATAGATAGAGAACTTCAGTCCAGCACCAGCAAATCCAATCTTTATCTGTTAAAGACACCGTGGGAACTACGGGACGGGTTTTGTTCTGATTCAGAGCACTGATTAAGTTTGTGTAATGCTACTCTTCCTCAATGATGATTCATTCGTATCGTGCGTATGGTAAAACTTGAATGGTGATCAGTATCATATAAAAGTTATACAGATAGTCCTGAGTACGATTCACATGTGTTATTGTGATAGAAAGTCGCCAGATACAGGTAGATAGTGTACAGATTACAGAACTTGAGGCTGGTGTAAAGATCCCCGCACTCTGCATATTCTACCGACGCTTGTCGGTTGAATGTGGGGCTTGCAGTGATCTTCAGTGCACGGCGCCGTCACAGCCATGTCATTTATCACAGATCTGTTCTGCGCGTGACTGTTAAGCACTTTAACATGCAATATCCACCGCCCATTGATCCCTCCAGTTATGCACCTGCCCCGCCAGACCAGCTCGGACCCTCCAGACGACCTGACCTACACCAACAACCGGTTCTCTGCTGATCCAACTCCGCATGCATAAACACCCTCGCTCCGGAGAAGAGCGCCACGTCTTCATTCACAGAACCGGCTGGCCCGTTCCACCTCAGTGGCCTGGTCCACTCAAACCACTCTCACCCTGCCTACATTCCGTACAACTCACTCTCAATCCAACTACCTCAAGGTCACTTCAGCTCCTGCACCCCTCCAGACCTCAGCTTCCCACCACCGATCTCCCGTAGCGAAGCATCCGCGTTTGTTCCGATGCATGTCTTCGTTCACTCGCTCCACTGCATGCGCTGACGCCGTCGGGCCGTCGCACTCACAGAAGCAGCGCCACGCACGCCACCGCCGCAAGGTTCGGCCGGGTCAACACCAACGCCGTCAGCGCCGCCGACGAGCGGCCGCCGGTCGGGGCTGCGTCGGCGCCGACGGGGCGACGCGCCGTCGCCCCCGGCCAGCTGCACCGACGCTCGCGGGTAAGCCAGGAGGAGCTGGGCAGCGCGGCCGGCAGAGCGCCAGGACGGGCATCAGAGCTGACCCGAGCGGCGGGAGGTCGCCGAGGAGCCGCGGGGGGTCGACGGGTCAACGACACAGGGGATCGCCAGGTCAGGGTCGGGGTCGCCGCGAGGGGTGTAGCGAGCTAACAGCATGAACGCACGGGGGAGTTTGTGCGTGTTCGTGTTGTGGTGATTTAATATTGCGTTGGGCCAACCGTAACTAAGCGGGGTTTGCTTAGTTTCTTGGTCAGTGCTTTTGTAGAGGGTGCAACTGTAAGGCAACTCTTCGTAGACTCTTAAGCTCAGGCGATTTGGTTACATAGCCTTGGTTACAGGTAAGAGTGAGTTACTGTTTGCGATGTTATCGATTGGTATTTTAGAAGACGTCGCATTTGCTTCGATAAGCAAAATTTTGCTGTCATTTCAGTTTTTGCGAACGTTATTCTTCAATGGAAGTCTGCATTTGAATCGGAAATGAGTCTGCGGAGATATAAAATAGTTTTGCATGCATCTGTATTCCTGTATTCTGTATTCATTCCAATTCTAGATTTTGGGAAACACTACTATATTTTTGGGTTTCGCTAGATAACCATCCGTCGACAATAGTCGGTACTCAATCATTCACTTACTTTCCCGAATATCGATGTCATCCACCCCAATAATCTAAGCATGATATAACGAGCACGCTTTCCACATTCTCTTTAGATTTTAGTAGTTAGTCTTTAGCCAGTGTCTGTGATGCTCCTTTTTACCTTTAGATCGCATGTGCATCGTAATGAGTAGAGTGCACGCACATATGGTAGCAACGCATGATCTGTGATGTAATCACTATATCACGTATCACTCATTACTGTCTCTCGGCATGCGAGTCTTTACTTGCTATTTCCCTGCTTCTGATAGCGATTAGTCTGATCTGATAGCACTTGTCTTTGTTGATGCCGATCTTGATCACTTAGGTCAAATCACGTTCTTCGGGCGTCTATGAGCGCATTCTCCTCTTAGCAGCATAATCTTCTCAGTTTTCCATAAAAGTTTACTTTTCATACCATTTGTTCTTTCCTTGTGCGCTTTAATATGCATTACGCAGCAGACCATGTCATTTAACCTACAGCCCCACCCACCCCCACGAACCAACGACCCCGTGCCGTATATCCTGTGCTCCATAGCCCGTCTAACAATGTCCCTGTGTTTGTGTGCGTGTCTGTGCAGGCGGCGCCGATACTGGAGTCTCGTGGCTCTCCCACGTCGTTCGTCCCTCCGACGTCAGGTGGTGGCGGAAGGCCAGGAGGTCACCACAGCAGCCAGAAGCAGCAGCCGCCGCAGCAGAGGGGGTGTGCAGCTGCCCACTACGAGGGACACGTAGCACCACTCGGCCGCAAGACGTCCTCCTATGGCGGTAGTGAAGGTTTTTAACTGTCCACTGTTAGCATGGTAGATTGTGGGTGGAGGCATGTGCTCGTCTTGCATTTGAGTCCATTTTGCGTGAATGTTTACGGGAAAAATTCCTGGATCATTTGTTATTATTATTATTTGCTAATATTTGTTAATGCATTTTTTTCAACTGAGCTAAATTCATTATTTGTTAGGAACTTTTTATTATTATGAAACATATATTCAAAATACTTCAAAATACTAGATGAAATACAATGTGATAACAATATTTACGAGTACCTATATAAGAATACAGTTTAAACCTAATTGTATTTTTACATGTTAAATTTGTTTCCTATGAATTATGAAAAAGTTTTATATATCTGGCACGCATATCACTCTTTTAGTGTTATTATGATCTGTCAATTGTATACAAATTACTGATTACCGAAAATTATATTGCAAATGGACTCAACTAACTTCGCTTTGGGATATTTCACTGCACAGTCATAATTATCTTCACGCAGTTTATTTACATTTGAAATTGACCTTAGTTGTCGGCGCGCCCGAAAACCCCAATAAACAAACAAACAAATAACTTGTATGCATAGGATGCCATGCCATATTACTGTTGAATTTGTGTGTGTTGTCGTCGTTTCGCTGTGTTGTGAACTTCTGTCAGAACTAATGTGTCTGAAACTATATTCAAATTCACTGCATTTTGCAAAACCACGTCAGAATGGAGCATGCCCATTGCCCAGCTCATGTGTCAGTTTAACTGCCTGTGAAAGCGGCTATACATCAAACGGAAGCCTTGGCTGTCATACAATAGCATTGTCAACAATGCGGCTCGTGATAGGTATCTAAGCACGCTACCAGCAGCCATGTGGCTGACGCCAGCGCAACAGAGCCAGTGTTAGGCGTGCATGACGGGAACCACGCATGCCTGCCACCGTCGTGCCTTGGGGAACGCCCTCAGAACACCCTGAATTTCCCTGTCTCTGTCTGCTCCTCATTCCACGCATTTGTTGGAAAAGTCCATACTATTTCATTTTATTCCAAATTTGGTTTCCTTTATCTTGGTTAATCGTGCCGTCTTTACGTTCTTTCTAGATTCTGGTCCTCCATTTCACCCTCCTTGTTGTTATACCCTCTTTTCTTCCTCTGACAAACTCCCATCATTCCTTGCTGCACTGGGCTGTCGCACTGTGTTGTGCTCTGTAGGAGGTTCGCTCGTGGTCTGTCCTGCCGCTGTGGTTCTCCCCAGCAGCGGGACTCGGCCGGACCGGGGTCTCTGCCTGCCTGTCTGTCCCTCCCGATAGCAGGACTAAGTCGAGCCGGGACTCTTTCCACAGGGAACGGACGGCTGAGGAACACCAACCCTGACGCCATGTTCGCCGACTGGCGGCCAGCGGCCTGGATGGCCGAGCAGCGCTGCGATGAGCACTTTAGGCTGTCCGTCGGCCAGGTCCAGGTGGCCTCGCCGGGCCTCTACTATCTGTATGCACAGGTAGGTTTCACTGAAGCACGACATGTCACTAACTGGGCGCACTGGTGCGTGTCACTGCAACACAAAATACCTTCGGTAATATCTCGGGCATTTTATTGAACTTCATATAAATGTCTTTCTTAGTTGTGGGCGTAATATGGCTTCTACCGTCGTCGAGTTCTTGAGTCTGAATACTATCATCATTATAATAACCATCATCATCGTTTAATTGATTCTGTCAATCTCTATGTATGGTGTAAGTCAAATATCATACAGACACACCAAATAATACAACATTTATTAATGTGTTGGCTTGACTACAGCAGCGTGAAAACCGACGCCAACCGTTAAATTTTATGGAACGGCTTGATTTGATGTCTTGATAAGACGACCCTACCACCTGTATGATGTCTTGATTGATGTCTACCACCTGTATGAATGACATCCAAGGCGGCCCTTCAAGGTGATTAGGAGGATAAAACAGACCGCCAAACGAACACGCTGGGCAATGGATCCATGGTCGAATTGGCCAGTACAGTCCAGCATATTGGCCAGTATGTAAAGTCTCACAGCCGAATCCGGCAGTTAGTCGCCACGGTCCAGGGCAAAAGCACGATTGTCTGTACGTGCTGTACGAAATTTAGTTAACACAGACAAAGAACCAGAATTTGTCACTATGCCAGTCCGGGAATTCATAAAGCGTAACCACAACGGATACCAGGCGGTGCAACCATGGCGGAGGGGCTCCGTTTTTAGCCTGTGACGCAGTTGTGACTAAACTCCGCGTGACCAGCCCGAGATAGGCCCCGGCTTTAGCCTATATGACTAAATTCCGCGCAGCCAGCCCAAGATAGGCCCCGGCTGACGTATACCCCTCGACGTCTTCCGCCGGGGACGCTTTGTTCGCGTCCATCTGCGTCACTGTTCTGGCTAGGAGAGCGCCGCTGTGCAGTTTCGTCGCTGACTGGACGACGCACTGACCTCTGCTGACATGTCGTCACTGCCGGCACGACTTCCGGTCCGTCTGGCCCGCTCCCGGTGCCGCTGAACTCCGTGAACCGAGCCACAGGAAAGCGTCCCTGGAGTCTTCCTGGCATCGCTGCCGATGTATCGCCCGCGCTGTATCCGAGGCTACCGAGGCTATCCGAGGCTACCGAGGCTATCCGAGGCTACCGAGGCTATCCGAGGCGAGGATTGCGGACACTAGAGTAGCCTCGTGCGCGGAGTTATTACCGCGTTTGCCCGCGTGGCCGCGTCCGCGGGGCGTGGTGTGTTTATTTGACGAGCGCGGACCGTCCGGTGCGTCGCTTCAATGCCAAGAGCAGAATCCAGACGGTCGCTGAGAAAGGCCAGATGTTTGCGTAGGGTGTACGCACGCGACAGACCGGCGACGGCGGCTGGAGTGTGGTATGTGCGTCTGGTGGGGACGATGCTGGACCGGGAAACATGTTTACCGCTCCAAAGACTAAACGTTGGCGTGGACTGGTTAGTTGTGGTGCTGGTGCAGTGCGAGCAGCATAACAGTTCTGCGTACATTGTTGCGACATGATGTGTGGTGTGTACATATACGCATTTGGCAACACTGCCTATGCTTATATAAATTCGTTTGATTATTTACAGACCTGTCAGCTTGTGACGTTTTATTTTGGTCTCGTTAGTGTTAATGGGCGCTTACAAAATGATTCGGCGAAAACCATTGCGACATTGGAGGACGTGCCTGCGGTTTTATAAGATGCGCAGTTCTCTGGAAATGACGGTTTATTATTGGTATGTCTGGGGAAGGACGGAAGGAAAAGTCAAATTGACTAAAAATAACAACGAGCTTGCAAACCCGGCTTCAGGGATTAATTGCTCGTTTACCGCTACAATAACCCGTTGCTCTCTATTAATTGAAATGCTATTCAATTTCACACTCAATTTCTGTATTAACAACACATATAATGTCCTTCACATTTAGCTATATATTGTTTTTACACATCAAAGATCTTCCTTTAAATGACCTTCCTTCATAATAAAATTAGTATTTATCATGGCCTAAGCATGTCATTTTATGTGCTGGCGCAATGCTATTATCAAAAAGTTATGCTGTGAAAAATTCACCAAAGGACGCTTTATAAATTGGATTGTTGATGTATCGATCCAACAACAAAGAAGGTTATTTTCCTCATGTTTGAGTGTTTACTCCTGAACGCGTTGCCTCCGCGCTGGACGCATTTCTTACGCCACCCACCTCTACGTTCCAGATAAATTACCTGGAGGACAGCGACATCAACGGCTTCGAGATCCAGGTAAACGCCCGGACCCTGGTCAAGTGCATCACCATGGAGGCGAGCGATCTGGAGGAGAAGATCAACACGTGCCACACGGGTGCCGTCACCTACCTGGGCCCTGGTGAGTCACCCGGGGAGACAGGGGCTACCCGCCGCCGCCGCCGCCGCCGCCGCCGCCGCCAGTCGCCGCAGCTGGCAGCCGGCGGGCGTTGGGGTGTGCCCAGTGCGCACTACGGAAGCTATAACCCTCCCCCTGAGTCGCTGACCGCTAGCCACTACAGGCACCGTGGGAGTATCAGGGGTTGGTAATGGTGCCTCGGGTGGGCTGAGTCATGGCTGCTGCTAGAGCGTGGGGTGAAATTCGGGGGATGGATTTGAGTCGTTCTCGAGAATCCTCGCGTTGAGACGATGTTAAAGTCGTGTGGATGTTTGATGCTATCGTTGCTGCCTGGTAGCACAAGAGGTTTGCTGCTTGCCTTTTATTTACCCTGCTGTCCCTTAAAAAGGCATGAAGCAGATACTCTGAGAGATACAAGTGGTATTTCGGAAAACATAATGCTCCTTGAACGTCAGTACTCGGTAGCATATTTTGAGGACCGCAAATTTGCTGCTTGTTCTCTATAGTGCACTGCCTCAAACAGGGGCGTGGGCAGTATTTTCAAGTAGGGGGGGGGGACGAACTTTTTGGTGGACCTTGAGGTTGCAAACATGTAACTGAAGGAAGCGATATATCACTGTGATCGCCACCTGTTATGTCGCCAAAAGGATTTATCGCCATATACCGCCACCCGTTTACCCGATATAACGCCATATATTCCCGATATATCGCCATATATCCCTGATATATCGCCACCCGTTCTCGATACGTCAATGCCGGCGGCCGACTTGATCCGGGATTTTGTTGATGACCAATTTTCCCTTTTCGACCCTTGACCGACTCACTCTCTCTTGAACGTCAGGGGAGTGGAGTCGACATAATACATGACGTCACAATGACGCGTTCTTCTTTAAAAAAATGAAACACCCTGACCAACCCATGCCAAAACGACTGAATGTGATTTACTCTGTGGTGCCTTGTGATAATTCATGAATAGTAGCTTTTACTTCCAAAAAGCAATACAACATTGTAACCAAGAAATAGCTCTATCAACGTTACGACGAAGAAACATATCCTATGACTGTTGCGCTGTATTTAGCAGTGTTTCCATGCTGTTTTTCCGCGGTGTCACTGTTTAGATGTGAAGATGCAAAACCAGCTCCAAGTTCATTGCAGTTTAGTTTTCTATAATTTGAATTTTTGCTTGAAACTGCACCTTTATTCTACAAAACATGAGCAAATTTCCGTAGACAATGCCGTTTATCTAATTCAGAGTTTAAAGATCATGGTAAAAGACGGGGGAGGGCCGACACCTAGCTCCAAAGTGGGGGGGGGCGTCGCCCTCGCAGGTCCAAAGTTGAGGAGGCGAGTAGCCCTTATTGCCCCCACGGTTCCCACGTCCCTTGCCTCAAACGACCTTGATTTGCTTGATATGAACCATCATTACTCAAGTTTTAGCCGCTCGTCTTTCAACAAATCAGCCCCCTGTATGGGGCTGTAACACTATGAACTCCTTCCTTAACACGTTGTTGATTGTAAAACATACTATTCTTTACTCATGGTGTAACCGTCTATCGACGACTTTGGTGGGAACTCCAATCTAGACAATGGATATGCTCCAATGTCACCACTCTGCCTGGCAACATAACTTGCCAAACAGATATTTTCTCAATGGGTTAGTTATTAATGCAAAAATGCTATTGCAAGGTCAAACGTTCGCACTTCGAAAGTCATCCAACCTTCCTTACTGAATCTGGAGGGTCATCGTTCACTTTTTCATGCTCAAAGATTTCAGTTTTCCGCGTTACACCTGCGAATTTTGCAGCGAATTTCCGTCCGCTCCTCGCCTCACTTTACCGCTAAAAATAATCGAATTAAAGTTGTCATCGCGATTTCGAACCGCAATTCGAAAATGCAGCATGCTTATCAGAGCTATAGTTACCACATAAGCACCTCTATTGATATATTTATGTGTGTCTGTACTGCGTGTCTGTACTGCACCATTGCCTTATCATACTCGTCACCGTCAGGGGTGTAGGCTCCTATTCAAATGGGGGGGGGGGGTCAATCTCTCGAACTACTGGGGCTTCAGCCCCCCACTTTGATGAGAAAGTAGGTCAAATCCGGGGAGAAACACGTATTTTGTGGATTTTGATGGTACTTAAGGCAATTTGTCAGCTCAGCCCCACCACTTTTCTGGAGAAGCTACGCTTCTGGTCACCGTTATTCATGATTTTTGAAGTCATCCTTATTAAAATGGCCGGGGTTTTACGACTTCCGACGCGTCAGATGTTAGACTACACCCATCCCACACCTTGTATAATACCCGCTTAATGCCTACCTTATCGCGTGTGAAATCATCAGGACACTTATAACGTGACTTGTTCTTTATAATACAACCCGTTTCGTACACGCTTGGCTCTAACTTGTTCCTGCCGAGCGCGGTGTACCAAAACATGAGTTGATTTAATCTCGGACGTTGCATAACCTTTTCATAACCAGAAAACGATTTGCGCATTAAGAGTCGTGTCGTCTTCCCGAAACAAACACTGACAACTGGAAAAAAAAAGAGAACATGTATCGCTGGACCAACAGTTGCTGACACTTATTGTTGTTACGAAAGTACGCTCATAACCGAAGCTTCAACAGCTGTTGATATTATGTCCTTCCTCTTAGTTAAATCAAAGTCAAAGCAAGTAAAACTTCCTTTTTTCTTTGTATTGCTCATGTCCTTTCCCTTACGTTCGCTGGAGTTTTAACTCACTGTATCATGTCGCATGGTGGGGGAAGACATAGCGACTCACGGGACATCAGTGCTCTCGTCGCGTATAAACTATCTCCAACCTTGACCCCGATCTTGCCCATGCTCCAACCTTGACCCCGATCTCTCTCTATCTACAGGTGACGCTGTCAGCATCCGGGACCTCGAGCCGAACCGGCACGCGATCCTGCTTCCAGACCGGAGCTTCTTCGGCCTGGTTCGACTCTCTTCATAAGACTGAGTCCCGGGACCCGGCTGAATGCAGCCGAAGACCAGCAGGCACTCTGCCAGTCAGTTGCGGCCTGGCCACGGCCCAGGGCTCGGTGCGCCGCCGCAGGTCGGGGCGAACCGAGCACCAGTGAGATCCCACCCAACTGGGAGGCGCCCGCGACCTGGCCGGACGGGTCATGTGACGTCGTGTGCTATTACGTCACACGGGCCTTCGTTGCGTGTCGGCGGCGGCGGCGGCGGCGGCGGCACAGCTGGTCCCGGAACCGGAACCGGGGCGATGACGCCATATCAGAGCGGAGATCGTCGGGCCACGGGCGCCGCACCGCCGCACCGCCGCGCCACCGCCGCCGCCGCCGGCCGCTCGGTCAGGTCCGGGTCGCACTCCCGGTGAATTCAGCGAGGCCAAACTCAGAGCGACGGACGGTCGTGTCGTCACAGCGCAGTCACCGTCTCGGCTGCGCCGGAAATGTTGGTGACGTTTTCCGCCGGCGGACGGCGGCGCTGTCCCGGAGTGCGCCGGGGGATTTTTAGCCAGCGGCCGGCCTCTTCGCTCGATGTGTCATGCTGTATCTTGTCAGCTGCCTCCGTTCGCCAGTCGTCACCGGCGGTGGCGGCGGCGGCGGCGGCGGCGGCGGCGGCGGCGGCGGCGGGATGGTTCCGGTCGGATGGACAGGCCGCGACACGCAAGCGGCTCCAGGCGCTGGTCGCCGTGGGAGTGTGTTTCACTGGCCCACCTGAGTCATAGGCCACGCGTGGCGGCCGCTGGCGGTGCTTCTACCCCTCCGCGCGCGGTCCGGTGGGCGTGCCGCGCGCGCAGGGGCTGTGTATGGGGCGAGGTAATCAGGGGAATGTAGGCCTTGCGCGGCGTTCATACCTGAACAGTGATAGAAGTAGAGTCAGGTCGCGTAAGTTATGCATGCGAGGCGGGTCGCCGCGAAGACGACTGTTGGTGTCATCACTCATGTGCTAGTGCTGTGTTCCTGATCTGTGAATATATTGTGATGTAAAATATACTCATGACTCATGTTCGAAACACTGTTTGATACGTTGAGCGTCAACCACCCCTCCCATAGTCACACGCTAACATCAAATTTCATCAGCCCCATCATCACAGCTTCACGCCTAACTACGCACACCGAATTTGACCATGACCAACTACCCTTAGCTCACGCTATTTGTGGTCAACAAGCCGACGTACGTGACTCACTCGTGACTCATCGGAACAAAGACGGTCTGCTCCACTACAGCGCCGTCGAGTTTGTCCTGAGAGCTCAACACGTTCGCTAGACGGGCCCGGCGTGAGTCACTGGACGCGCAGCAGATAGCCGCGTCACTTCACCGTCCACACCTGGCATCATGATGTGACGTCATCATGCCGCTGGCATCCGACCACCATCTCAAACAGACTGAGCCGGCGCCCACCCTAACCGTTACATCACTTACAACCCACACCGGGCCGCCGCCGGCGGCGGACGGCGGCGACGTATATACGAGATCCCGGCGACGGATATCCGAGATCCCGGCGGCGGATATTCGAGATCCCGGCGGCGACATGTGTTGACGGTTATCTAAGATCGAGGCGGCGCCGTCCAGGTTTTCACATGGCGCGCCAGTGTGGCCAGCCCCCCGGTCGGGTCTGATGCCAGGTCGTGACTACGCACCTCCGCCGCGCCCGCCCCCTACACACCTACTTCCGAGTCTTGTTATGAGCGTCTCAAAGCGCCGCCAGGCCATGGTAGCCAGTCGTGTCGCGGGTGTTCCATCTACCCCAGTAATCCGGTAGTGAGACATTAGTTTTTGCCGGTGTTGGTGTGAGATGAGCAGGTCATTGACGTCATAAAACCCACTGTGGGAGTGGGGTGACGGGACTTGTTGACAGTTAGGGAGCTGATGACAGACAGGGAAGTGATGACAGGGAAAGAGGGGATGGCAGTCAGGAGGTGATGACAGTCATTTAAGTGATGACAGTCATTGAGGTGATGACAGTCATTGAGGTGATGACAGTCAGGGAGATGGTGACAGTCAGGAAGGTGGTGACAGTCAGGAAGGTGGTGACAGTCAGGGAGGTGATGACTGATCGGGAGGTTATGACAGTGAGAGAGGTGTTGACGGTCAGGAGGTAATGACAGGAGAAGTGTTGACAGTCAGGGAGGTTGTTGACAGTTAGCGAGGCGATATGGCAGTCAGGAGATGATGACAGTCATAAAGGTGATGACAGAGAGAAGATGATGGCAGTCAGGGAGGTGATGACAGTCAGGGAGATGATGACAGTCAGGGAGACGATGACAGTCAGGGAGGCTGTTGACAGTCAGTGAGGTGATGACAGTCAAGGAGGTGCTAGTGACAGAAGGTGATGACAGTGAGGTAGGTGATGGCAGTTAGCAGACATGTGCCAAGATTAAAAAGATCTAGGATCCAGGATCCCAAGGATCCAAGTTCCGGGGACTTGTTGGATTGTATTGTATTGTATTGTATTGTATTTAAGAGCGTCCACTGCAGGAGTGGCTGGATGTTTGATCCGGCAGGCTAATTTTGTCGTGGGATCTTGTAGATCTTGGATCCTGGCAAATTATTTTTCGTGGGATCCTATGGATCTTGGATTCTAAGGAAGGCACAAATCGTGGCGTCCTTAGGATCCTGGATCCTGGAAAATCAGTTTTTAGTCGGATCTTGTGGATCCTGTTAAAGGGAGTGTGCCTACTGCCTACTCACATTGGTCATGTGGAGTTGTTGACACTAGTCTGTATAGAGTATATTTTTTCTGAATTTAGGTTATGTACTTCATTAGTCCCAGATTCACTATATTGCTGAGACTATTCCAATCGCCAAGTATCATCCTTCCGCGCGGAACACATTGATGCCAGAGAGATTCGCTTAGCTAAATAGAAAGATTCGCATGGTTTGTTTCATTGTCATATGTGCGTTCATTGTAGGTCTCTTCGGGTAACTCTGTTATAAAGGTGGACGATGCGTTTAATTGAGTTTTGAACAAAACAGAAATGCAGAGAACAGAATATACGTAAAAAATAACTAAAGGGGCTGCCAGACGTGAAATTTTATCGGTAACCACAATTGAATAATCCCAAGTAGCTTCTACCGTAATAAAACTATATTTTGACATTTCAAAAGAGTAGGTCAACTCCCTTTAAGCCTATTAGATGGAGGGGGGCAAAGAATTGCCCCACAACTCATGCGTTTTCTTAGATATTCAGAACGGTACGGAGTAGGCTTATGAAAACTTTCGGACTTTACATAAAAAATATTGATTTTTTCACATTGGAGTCAATTTTGGAGTTTCTGACTTGAACAGAGCGGTTCCAGGGCCCAGTTTTTGGGAGGATTTTCGGTCGACAATTGCGTAATATGGAAAATGGGTCTTCACGTGATTCTTCCTAATGCCTCAAAGAATGAGAAGTTGCATAGCTTTACGGTGATTCAAATAAGTTCAAATGTTGAATGTTACATCGAATACTTGTTTTTTTACGGCAGAGGCGGTTTCTCAGGTACTTGAAAAGGGGGGATTTCCAAAATTATCAAACGCCTAGCTGACAGTCAATCAAGCATACAATTGCTGATTTAGTAGTATGAAGATGCTGGAGATTAGTTCTCCGTCCCATATTTGGCATAATTTATTACGATCTTGAGTGTGCAAGGGCGTGTCAGGCACAGAAAAAGGGTAAACTTGCATAGTGATAACGATATACAGCGATTACGGTGACAAGTAAATCAGATGAGTGAGATATGACTGTTATATGAGTCCAGGAGAGGAATAAATCATTTTATTGCAGAGCGTCGCTCGGAATCGAAATAAGGGGTATATTATGCAAGGAAACTTTCGCATGCTGGGCACAATGAATATCATACTGCAGTTTTCCGTGAAAAAGAGCACCTAGGGGGTCCTTTTTGAAAGCATTTTAAGAGAATAGCGATCATAGAGTAGGGTAAAAAGTGGTTAACTATTGTGAAATTGTTAATTGCATGCAAACTTGTAATGTTGACCTAGTTAGTATTATTTTAGCGGTTTATTTTTTATCAAAGGTTTTCACTCGCTAAATGGAACTGGATACGCCTATGGTGATTTGCGAATCTTCAAATGGGACTATTATGACCGTATACTGATTTATATTCCGTGGTAGAAGAAGAACGTGAATCATATTTTGATATTTTGGCACCCTTTTTCGTTACCTGCACCGCCTATGGTTAACATAAAATATGCTTGATAACTATTTTTTATGCAGTAACAAATAACAAGAACTATTGCATTTGATCAGAAATAAGCTATTAAATAACGTTTATGATTACCTGTTACTCGCCCCCAATTATGTGAATCGCTGCACTATGCATAATGATTTTTGGATTTTTAACAATCGTCATCACATATCCAATTCCTGCTCAGTGTCCTATTCGATCAGCTTTGATGAATTAAATTCGGTGATAAACATGGCAGTGTTTTGGTCAAAAAAACTCTAATTTTCTGTACTTTTTGGCCCCCCGTTGCCCCCATTTCAGAATTTATAAATTCCGTTTTTTTAGAAATGTAGATCATGTTAAGGTAAATCGACCACCGTTTGATTTTTGAAAATCGGACGGGTAGATCTCGAGATTCCGGGGGGGCCGAATATGCCCCCCCTGCCACTAATAGGGGTAGCCGGGAGCCTGCCACTAATAGGGTTAATGCTATTTCCACTTTTTCTGGTTACTATAAATATAATAATGCCAATGTATAGCTCATGCTTTAAAACTTCCTCACTTAAAGTAAATGATTTATATTTAATGTGATGATCAAACATATGCCAAGATCGAACAAATCCGGGATCCAGGATTCTTAGGATTAAAGAACTGTGATTTTGTTGGATCCTGGATATTGTTTTTTTCCGAAGGAACCTGTGGATCTTGGATCATATAAAAAATATTTGTCGTGGGATTCTATAGATCTTGAATCTTGGAGAAGACAAAAGTCGTTGGGATCCTTGAAAATCAGTTTGTCATGTGATCTTGTGGATCTTGGATCCTATTTTTGGCCTCTGCACATGTATGGCAGTTAGGGGGTAGTGACCATTTTAAAGATGGTGACAGCTAGGAAGGTGGTGACAGTTACGAGTCGTGGTGACAGTCAGAGAGGTGATAACAGAGATGTGGTGACAGTTCCAGAGGACATGACGGAACCTTGACTGTGAGGTGAAGGTCAGGGAGATGATGGACGTTTGAGTGATGTATTCGAGGAGGTAAATGACACGTTCAGGGAGGTGTTGACGAGGCATAAGGTGATGGCATCAGGAAGGTGATTACCTGCAGAAGGGTGATGACAGTCTAGGGAGGTGTGACATGGAGCTTGGATGACAGTGCGGGGAGGTGTGTGAAAATGGGAGCATGGATGACAGTCATGGGAGGTGTGACAGTGAGCTTGATGGCAGGTCGGAGTGTGACATGGCTGGGATGACAGTCAGGCAGGTTTGACATAAGGACTGATGAATCGGGAGGTTGACATGGAGCTGATGGCAGTCGGGAGGTGGACATGGAGCTGGATGCAGTCAGGGAGGTGTGGACATGAGCTGGATGGAGTCAGGCGGAGGTGTGACAGTGAGCTGGATGGCAGTCAGGGAGGTTTATGAGCGATGAAAGTCAGGGATTGTGACATGAGCTGGATGACAGTCGGGATGTGTACATGGAGCTGGGACAGTCAGGGAAGGTGTAAATGGAGCTGGATGGTCAGTCGGGGAGGTGTGACATGTGGCTGGATGGCAGTCAGGGAGGTGTGACATGGAGCTGGATACAGTCGAGGTGTGCAGCATGGAGCTGGATGACAGTCGGGGAGGTTGACATGGAAGCTGGATGACCAGTCGGGAGGTGTAACATGGGCTGGATGACAGTCGGGGACGTGTGGACAATGTGAGCTGGGATGACGTCAGGGAGGGTGACATGGAGCTGATGGCAGTCCGGGGAGTGTGACTATGGAGCTGGCTGGCATCGGGAGGAGGTGTGCACATGGAGCTGGAATGACAGTTCAGGGTGAGGTGTGACATGCTGAGCTGGATGTATTAGCTCGGCGTGGTGTGACATGGAGCTGGATACAGTCGGGAGGTGTGACATGGAGCTGGATGACAGTCCGGGGAGGGTGTGACATGGAGCTGGGAATGACATCGGGGAGGTGTGACATGGAGCTGGATGACTAGTGGGGAGGTGTACATGGAGCTGGATGACAGTCGGGGAGGTGTGTCATGGAGCTGGATGCAGTCGGGAGGTGTGACATGGAGCTGGATACAGTTCAGAGGAGTGTGTACATGGAGCTTAGATGCAGCGGGGAGGTTCATGGAGCTGGATGACAGTCAGCGGAAGGTGATGACATGGAGCTGGATGATGTCGGCGGATGGTGTGACATGGAGCTGGCATTGACAGTCGGCGGAGGTGTGACATGGAGCGGATGGACAGTCGGGGAGGGTGATGAACAATGGAGCTGGATGAAGTTGGGGCGGGTGTGACATGGAGCTGGATGACAGTCGGCGGAGGTGTGAACATGGAGCTGGGATGATAGTCGGGGAGGTTGACAATGGATACTGGATGACAGTACGGGGAGGTGTGAATGGAGCTGGATTGACATCAGGAGTGTTGACAAGGAGCTGGATGATTAGTCAGGGAGGTGTGACATGAGCTGGATTGACAGTCGGGGAGGTGGTGACAATGGAGCTGGTCATGAAGTCAGGAGTGTGAATGAGCTGGATGAACAGTCGGGGAGGTGTGACATGGAGCTGGTGATGACAGTCAGGGAGGTGTGACATGGAGCTGGATGACAGTCGGGGAGGTTGCCATGAGCTGGATGACAGTCGGGGAGGTTGACATGACTGGAGGATAATAGGGGAGGGTGAATGGAGCTGGATGACAGTCGGGAGGTGTTGCCAGGAGTGAGGATTGGCAGTCGGGGAGTGTGACATGGAGCTGGATGGCAGTCGGGAGGTGTGACATGGAGCTGGATGACAGTCGGGGAGGTGTGACATGGAGCTGGATGACAGTCGGGGATGAAGTGGAAGTCAGGTGCTGCAGGTATAGGTGGGCCAGTGAATCAGCTACTAACGGTCACTAAACCTTCTCATAATAGCCGCTCTGCTTTCTGTACGAAATAAAATATATTCACTTGTCCTATCACTTAGAAGGCTAGATGGAGCTTCCTGATTAGGGTTATCGCATTTGTTCTCATATGATCTAAGAAGGTAAAGGATCATAATTCCAGGAAAGCAATGTCAACTAATACTAATTTAGCTGAGTTAATGTAGCAAAACAAAGGTAGTCACCTGACACCTTGATCAATTGATATGAGAGAGATACAGCTGTTTGTCCAAAGCAGCCACTGACAGATAGGCATTTCTTAGTTTCGCCCAGCTTTGACATCCCAGCTAATAGATAACGTTGTGACAACGTTGTCAAACACAGAGATGGAATTTTACGTTGTAAATGTTGTGGAGAGAAACGTTATCTAAACATCGCTTTTGAACGTTGGAGTAACGGTGTACCATTACGATGGCGCAATTATTTCGTAACTTTGGAAAAACATCTCGCAATGTGTAAAATGACCTAAGTTGAGTATGATTATTATTTTACTGCGATTATTGAGCGACCACGTTAGCCATGCTTGCCAAAATTGTAACGTAACAACGTTGTGACACGTTTTGTGAACGTCGTGAGGTAACGATGTGACAACGTTCCTGGGAGCCTACAAAATAACGATGTTACAACCAAGTCTTATATACTGTTACAACGTTGTGTTGTGTCTCAACTTTGTCACAACGTTGTGACAATGCCAAATTGTCAGCTGCGGTCATTTCTGTTTCTATTAGGAGGACTTTGTGCACGTCTCTTAGTTTAACTCAAAATATAATCGACGCTGCGAGCGGAGTCGCATCGAACAATGCATCGGAATCTAAAGACGTGTGTTTAGCTGTTACATGAGACCATTTGCGAACACATTGCCTCGTTGCTTTGGTACAGTATGCTATGCAACCGAGTGGAGGTTTCAGGCACCAAAAATGTGTCGGGTAAAGCACATGCGTATTTCACCGTCGAGCGCTTAGCGAATTTCAAATTGGAATAATTTTGGTCAGAGGCATTTAAACGCTCAATGATAATGAATTTACGTTTAGATTGATCTCTTCCAAGTTAAAGTGCTAACTTTATTTTTGTAAAAGGGGTCATTATTTCTCTTTACAAAACGAAATGACGTATCGTCACAAACACAGCGAACTTCTCAGAGAAGTGCGTCACAGGACTCCCGTCACATCTGCTGGTAGATCGTTTGTCGGCCTGCACCTCTGATTTAAACGTTAGCGTGGCCCGCTTCGGGACTTTCTATTAAAAAATGCACGGAGACAGCACGAACCGATAAATACTTTTTTTATTCGGGGACCATCAGTGCCTTATCTTGATAAACATGTCATTTAGTCACGATGCTGAAACATTGCCCTCTGAGCCACTGTCCGAGCTATAAGCGTAGGAACTGAGGTAGTCCTGGCTCCTTGATTGAAGACCGGTGAGTGAAAAAGTGCCGAAACAGCTTTAGAAGATTAAAGGAAATAGTTCACCTTGGAATGTTTTTTCAAACACAATTTGTTTATATTTTCAAATACAACTTCTTTTCATAATGTCAAAAATAGCCCCACATCGCGCCGATTCAGGACAGAAGGACGTAAATTATTAATTTCATCAAAACTATATGCGTACTCTAAGCAACGTCAAACGCGGCTCAGCCAATCAGATTACAATGTATAGTCGCGTAAGATTACTGTACAGCCTCTGCCCAGGCGTGTGAGGCCCACATTAGCCTCTGCCCAGGCGTATAAGGCTCACAATCCTTCGACAAAAAGTTAAATATATTCGGCTGGAGAGCCCTTTCAGCCCAGAAAACTTGCAGTCATTTTTTTTTCTTCTTCAAAACGGGCTACAAAACTGCTATCTCAGTTCAAAACCCATGTTGAAGGTTAACTATTTCCTTTAACGTTGCCACTGTTTTAGTGTTTAATGTTACAGGGTCCATATATACTTTGTTATGCTATTTTTTGTCGATATCTGGAAAAAGTGGAGGAGACTCCTGGATTCGAATGAGTTAATTGAAAGTTAAAAATACCTTAACTGTGGAGTAACGGTGTACTGTGACCTTAACTTCCCGCTTCCCGCCGTAAGGTTGCAAACTAGATCCAACATTACAACATTTCTGAATATAAATATCACCATCTTTTTAGGATCGGCTAATGTATCTAGTTTCTGTTTGTGTCCACTACATGAAACCATTGTTGCCGATACTACTGTATTCCAATATCTCACACCTCTCCATAACAAATAACATGGCTCCTCGCTGGCGTCTGGCCCGCTACTTGCAGGCTCTCCGACGCCTCGAATGACCACAGGGCGCTCGCCCCCACCCTTCCCGACCCGACCGGCCAGATGGAAACAGCAGAGAGCCGGCCGAGGTCAGGTCAGGTGGTGTCACACACACACACAGGTCACACCCTAGAGACAGCCACCCCACCCAGCCCCAACCCGACCGGCCAGGATGGAAACAGCAGAAGGCCGGCCGAGGTCAGGTCAGGTCAGGTCACACACAGGTCACGCCCCAGGACGGCAGCCACCCCTCCCTACCCCGACCCGACCGGCCCAGATGGAAGCAGCAGAGGGCCAGCCGAGGTCAGAGGTCAGGTGAGGTCAGCCACCAGTGCCCCGGCCGGGTCACTCCACCGGCCGCGGTGATAGGGGGTCAGCCTGGGTCGGCCGGCGGCGCGACCGGCCGGGGCGGACGGGACGCGTCGCTCCCACATCGCGGCATGTTCGCCTCCTGAGAATCCATCTGCATCGTACCGGCAGATCGCTCCATAAAAACTATATACACCGCGGATCCTGCCATCCATCGTCTACCGTATCACACGGGTCATACCGCTCCCGACTGGCCGTGACCTATCGTCAGGTCAGGTCAGGTCACAAGGCAGCCCAGGTCAGCCGGCAGAGAACCATCCTCGCCCCTCCTCCGGGCGCTACACACACAAGGTACAAACGTCTTAGACAGGCACAGGTGACAACGCATTTTGATTCGGCACGGGAACAGGGCTCTCGGGGAGACGGCGTGTTCATTTGAACAGCTCCTGAGAGTAGTACCAAATGCGGAAGAAGTACTCGTCCCTTCGCAGCATCGCCTGCCGGCTGTACGAGTGAATGTCGGCGTCCATGCCTGCCTCGCGCATCCACGAGGACGTCTCGGTGGTGGCGCTGAGTGAAGGTGTTCGGTCCCAGTCGATACCGTCCACCGTCTCCGCCTCCAGGTAATCTGAGGAGCACAGACGGGTCACCGGGGTGACCGGGGTCAGAGAGGTCATGGTGATGGGTTACCGGGGTTATGAAGGTTACAAAGACGGGTCGCTGGAGTCAGCTGGGTCCCAGTGACGGTCAGCGGGGTTGGAGAGGTCATGGTGATGGGTTACCGGGGTTACAAAGGTCACAGAGATGGGTCGCCAGAGCCAGCTGGGTCTCAGTGACAAGACAGGAGGATCCGGTAGCTCACAGGGAGGGCTCAGTGCAAGTGCGTTTACAATTAATTGAGACATCATATTGCATCAGATCAGATTCAGACTGAGCATACAAGCTGGTGGAATAAAACCAGGACTTCGGTGGGCATTTCATTACTCATCCTATGTTAACACGTTGAAGCATACAACAGGAAAATTGTTTCAGCTTGGAATGGTTGAAAAGAGGTGCGGCAAGTTACGCGTTTATTTCAAGATTACACAACATACTGATGAATGCCAGAGGGTGAAGAGACCATCCCACAGCGCACCAACTACCAAATGTAATAATGCCATACGAAGGTCGAGGTTCGGGTTAAGTGCAGACAATAAAAAGGGAGATTCCAATATATTAGGGTAAAACGCAGTCTGTGTATTGTTGATTGTTTGCTCATGTCCTCGACTTCTTTTCAGTTCAGCTTTATAAGTTTCCTTTCCGTCGGTTGTCATTTTAAACCACACCTTGATGTAATTCGAATCTCCAAAATACATAAGAGGAAAAGACAATGCCAACTTATATTTTTCACATTCACAAGCAGAGGTCACTTTGTAGCGATCTCGTCACCAAAATGAATGATAAGAAAGGTCAATGACGCATACACTTTCAAAAGATTGCTATCTGACACATAGTGTCAGTAGCTAGTCATCTGACTCATTGTCAAACGGCTTGGCTAAGGACACAATGGGGCGAAGAAATAGGAAGGAAGTGTTCGCGAGCTATCTCATTGAGCGTTCTGCAGTCAATTGCCGGCCATGACCGTAGCGGTTCTACAGAGCCAACCGTAACCAGGACCGTATTGTTGTCTGCATCGCTCTGGTAAGGCGTGGTATATGTAAAGGACGAGGACAAGTCGTCATTCATTTGTTATCATTTTGCATTGATTTGCTGCCGCGGACGCTGTACAATGTACATCGGGGCATGATAGATAAATGTACGTTAGAAATCGAGAACAATCAACTAATGGGACGTTCCGTTGACTCTGGCAGGATTGAGTATACGATGAGTGGTAAGGATATATTCACCCAGCAACGTTTCCACAGTTTACCGCTTGGCCTTGCACATTTTTGCGGTCTACTGATTTACATATGAACAGTGCATGTACGGGAAGGAAGGAAGTGAGGAAGATATTCCCTAACCTTTAACAGAGATCGTGTGTAATTGGGATTTTCCTGCATTATTGCCACTATAAGTATTTGTGTTAAGACATACTGTTAACGACCAGTTAGCTAATTGCAGATCCGATCGACTGACTCAGAGAGGCAATACACTGTTAGGACCAACTGCGGGATCCAGGGGCATCAGGGCAAATGCCCCCTGCAGAAATCGGGGGGGGGCATTCAACACAAGTATGCCCCCCGCGCGTTCCCTGCTGAACGTGAAAAGCAATGATCTTTGGAGAGCACTGGACAAGTTTTAAAAAAATCGGAGAATTAAACAATTAATCGTCAAAATATCCTTCGCAGCAGTCAAAATCCTGCTATTCACAGTCAAAAACTGGAAAAATGTCGCACCGCTTTGCGGCCTAACACAATTTTTGCAATTGTTTATAACAAATGGGAGCATGGATAAATACATTCCATGAAGTGTCTGACAAAGGCTCTCCTTGACGGTATTTGTTAGGCTAGCTAGCCTGCCGAGTTCCGAAAAATGCGACGCAAACGCAAGGACGCGGAGAAGTCACATCGGCACCCGGAAGCTGATCCAGCGGTGCCCAACTTTCTGGACCGAAGAGCTAATAGTGGAGACCAGACCACGACCATCTCCCCAAGTCATCTCCCACCAGGCTCCACGAGATCCACAGGGACCATATATGTTCGGAAAAGTCTTTCTGCCTCATTCTTGCTGCTCTCAAACAATTTTCACTATCGCCAACTTTGTTTGTTACAGTTTCGAACAAATGTATAGGTACAGTTATTACTATCATATGTACTATATTGATGGCTGACTTGCCACCGGTTCATCGTGATTACAACCCGAGCTTAATGTTGTATACAAAAATATCTTCATTTCCATATTTTTCATCATTACCAACGGCAACCAGGAAAAGGGTTACTGAGATTTGGCTCAATTACGGTCTTGGTTTCAATATAAAATGTCGTTTTCCGAACACCGAAAATTAAAATTATCACGCCGCTTGGCGGCGTGATAAAATGCGGATTTCCATCGGTGGCCATCGTTATAACGAAGCCATAGTCATCGTCTTCGGTTTGTCTTAACACTGAATTTTATGATAAGCATTTTTAGCCTCTATCCTCTACGAGGCCCACCGCCTATATTTCTAGGGTTTATCAGGCAAGCCCGAAAAAAATTGCGTACGACGCTTAATAGCTAAATACCTACTACAACATGGAAATCCGCATTAAATATGTTGCAAAGGCTTAGATACACGCAAACAATGGGGCACATTTTTTCATCATTTCAGCACACCCCGACTCAAGAACTATCGGGTAAAGCCCCTGCTAGTTTGTATGAGATAAATGTTTGTGTAACTTAATGTGTATATGCTACGGATTTTTTTTGTGTTAGTGTTTTTTCTTTCTCCGAAAAATGTTTTTTGTTGCTCCGATTTTTTTTTGCTCCGAAAAAGTGATTTTCTTTAAAAAAAATCAAGAAAAGCGGATTTTTGTCCCGAAAAAGTGCATTTTTATAAGCTCGAATAATGAAATAAGGTGACCGGCCCAGATCCGAGGAGAAAAAAATGCATTTTTGCCACAAAAAAGATGCCCCCACGGAGATGTCTGGATCCGACAGTGTTAGAGACTCCCTCAGAGAGCAAGGGACAGCCTACCTGCCGGCCTGCCCACTTTTACAGTGTCTCTGTCTGCACTCTCAAAATCATAGCTTACCTGCCGGCCTGACCACTTTGACAGTGTCTTCACTCTCCAAGGGATCGCTGGTCCCAACTTCATTCTTGGCAAAGATCCGCACGTAATATTCGTGTCCTTCCTGTGAGCGGAAATGAACAGATTATCATGCGGAAAGTACGCCGAAAAAACACACAGCACTGAATGAGCAATCAGCCCATCATGAATACACATCACCAAACTAATCAATCGAAATCACGTAAAAATAATTGCTCCGACGAGGCAAATTCAGCCGTGTGTTGATCGCCAGCCTTGCCGCTCGTTTTCACATCCTGTTTCCCGGACATAGCAGAGGACGCACCCCGTCTGACTTGTGTCCGGACACGGGCCGGTCGGTCAGAGGCACTCACGTGCAGCTCCTTAATCTGCAGTCTGGTGACGTCGGCGCCCACCATGCCGACCTGGATCCACATGGTGCGGCGGGCGTCGCGGATGGCCACGTGGTAGCCCTCCAGCGGCGCGCCTGCGAAACACAGCTTCCTCATCATACCGCTCTCCCCGACAAGCGCCACCGACCACCGCTAAACTGTATTCTCAAGAATAGGCCACCATCCTCTGCTGCTAATGCTGGAGATAGTGTGCTCTCAATAACAGGCATTCTTTTAGATTAATCCACCGGGAGAAAATGTCAAGACTAAGAAAAACCCTAAGCAAGAGGCATAACAGTAACAAGCTCTGACATTTTATGACGTGTTTGCGCAAACGGCACAGGTGAATAAGACGAGGAAAATAATCGAAAGAACGCAGACGATTAACCAACATTTGTAGCCGTCCCGGCGGGCAGCCCGAACAGCGGCCTATCCATGACCTGACAGGCGTCACCTACCTCCATCGGACTCCGGAATACCCCACTCCACCAGCATAGAGTTGGGTCCGGTTGACCTCATCTCCAGCGGCGCCGTCGGTGGGGACGGTGGTGCTGCGAGAACAGGGCGGCAACGTTAGTGGCGGGGGTATAAGAGGACAGCGCATGAGCATGGGGGTATTATAATGCTATGACAAAGCCATATATTGTCTGATGATGTATGCACGAGCATACTACACGATTGCCTATAATATATTTAATACGAGCAAGCTGAAACAAAAGACACCTTCGAGGCGATAGCAGTGTTCATTGAATTAGGAGAACTGGAATCACATAAGATGAAAGAGAACTACTTGAATCACATACACGATTCAGTTGTTTGAGTTCTTGGACGCTCAACAGTCGACACCACATCTGTCGCAAATTGTCCACAAGCAACTCCTGAAAGGATCGGTGAGCGTGCGTCACTGCGTCACTGCGTCACTGCGTCAGTGGTGTCCGACTCACTGGCGTGTGTCTTAAGCGAGACCAGGTCGGTGTCGACCGCCTCCCCGGCACCGATCGGGTTCTCTGCCGACACGCGGAAGAACAGGGACGACTTCTCCCGCAGGTTCGAGATGCAGTAGAGCGTGATGGAGCTGTCCAGCGTGACCACCTTCTCCCAGCGCGAGTCGCCAGCCGCCTGGCGCTCAATGATGTAACCTGAACAAACACAAACCGTTCAGATGCGTGTCGGCACAAAACCGCGTCGGAAAACGGACTGTGAGCTCTTGCGTTCTTCATTGGCTCGTTACAATATACATTTTGTGCATACTTTTGTATCCTCAGAGCTACAGCAGTACTCTAGTTGACTATCGGTACAATTGATATATTATCTCAATTATAATAATAATAATTACTCGCCCATCTCCAATAATGCCAAAAAGATTATTTGGAAAATAAAACACAATAAAGGAAGTTTTCGGCTTGCACCTTCATCAGCCATGATAGAGAATGGCTCTGCCCGCTCTCATGGCTTGCTGATGGCCGATGAAGGCCCTAGCCGAAAGTTTCATATATTGTGTTTTATTTACCAAATAATCTTTTTTGTCATTATGAACAAGGGCGGATCCGTAAGGGGGCCAAAGGGCCCATGGGCCCCCCCCCAAACCACCCAAAAATCGGCCGCAAATGGACACATTTCCTGAGATTTGCGTTAAAACTAAGCAACTTTTACTAGAGAAGTTTGTTTTAAAATCAGTTATTGATACATAAGCAAGCGAAAATCCGATAGTTTTTCCAGAATATGCGATAATTTTTGGGATTTGGCCCCCCCAAACTGTCAAAATAACACTTTCTGGATCCGCCAGTGATTATGAATATGCAAGTAAGGTTACCAATTGCTATAATCATGTCTCTCAAAACAGGGTAAAACAATATTCAAAATTATTATCTCAATTATTCATTTTTCAGAATGTCGTCACAAGCTTGTGATACCTTGACAGCAAGATAATTCATCAAATAATGCGATTTAACTTCGCATAAGATTGTGACATAAGTGAATTCTAAAAAAAGATATGTAGTAGTGACGTATCAATCATAATGACCTATTAAACAAACTGACTTTACATAGATACGTCTCACGATCTTCTCTCCGTTGAAATCCCAGAGGAACGGACGGTCATCTTACCGGTGAGGTTGGCTCCTCCCATGTTGGTGGGCGGGGCCCATTGTAGGGTTACGCTGCGACTCGTCACATCAGCAACAGTTAGGTTCGTTGGCGGCGAAGGCGGCGCTGAAAATTGCAGATAACATTCATTGATACAAGCGTGGTATTCGGTACCGAAATACGTTACAGGTGACATTGTCATGAAACAATGCCACTATCACTTTCAAATGTAATATCCCTGCACCGATCTTACTATGATATCTCCACAATCATGGACTTACCGTTGGGGACTTATTTTACCATGGTAAAAATTCACACATTCCATTCATTCCGTCATTTCCCTGCCGGAGCAGACGTCTCCATAGACCATGGCCGCCTAACCTATCCTTCTAAGCGCGCCAGCTACCTTCCTTCTCAGGCCGCGCGGTGGCGTTACTCATACTAACCGCACCTCCGTGTCTTCCCGCCTGTTCTTCCTGCTGGGCGGCCTTGCTACTTACTGAGCTGTCTGAGCTGGGCTGCACCCTGTGACCCCGGTGGCCTTCTAGGTCTACCCAATGCTAGTCCCCCTCCCCTCCCCCTTCCCCCTCCCCCTCCCACAGTATGTTGCAGTTGCTACTCACTGAGCCGTTTGCCGACAGTGACCTGCTACTCACTGAGCCGTTTGCCGACAGTACCTTGCTACTCACGAGCCGTTATTGCGACAGTGACCTGCTACTCACTGAGCCGTTGCGACAGTGACCTGACCACATCCGTTCGCCGAAGTGACCTGCTTACTCACTGAAAGCCGTTTGCCGACAGTGACCTGCTACTCACTGAGGCCGTTTTGCCATAGTGCCTGCTACTCTACTGAGCCGTTAGCCGACAAGTGACCTGCTACTCACTGAAGCCGTTACCGACAGTGACCTGCTCTCACTGAGCCGTTTTTTGCCGACAGTGACCTGCTATTTTTCCGTGCCGGACAGTGACCTGCTATTTCACTGAGCCGTTTACCCGACAGTGACCTGCTTACTCTGATGCCGTAACCGACCTCCGCGCTACCTCACTGAGCCGTTCCCGACAGTTGACCTGCTATCTCACTGGAGCCGTGTGTGGACCCACCTTCTCCTGCTACCCCACTGAAGCGCGTTTGCCGACAGTGACCTGCTACTCACTGCAGCCGATTTACCGACAGTGACCTGCTACTCACTGAGTCGTTCGTCCCCTCAGTGACCTGCTACTCACTGAGCCGTTTTGCCTGACAGGTGCTCGCTATCACTGAAGGCGAATTTTTTACCGACAGTGACCTTGCTACTCACTGTTTGCCGACAGTGACCTGCCTACTTCACTGAGCCTGTTTACCCACTTGACCTGCTACTCACTTGAGCCTTTTGACGAGCGGGCGGTCGTGAGCGTGCGGTGGGCCGTTTGCCGACAGTGACCTTTTTACTCACTGAGCCGTCTCGCCGGACGTGACCTGCTACTCAGCTGAGCCGGGTGTGCCGACGTGACCTGCTACGTCCACTGAGCGTTTGCCGACAGGACCTACCTGCTACTACTGACCGTTTGCGACAGTGACCTGCTACTCACTGAGCGTTTACCGACCAGCTGACCTGCTACTCACTGAGCCGTTGCCGACAGTGACCTGACTACTCACTGAGCCGTTTGCCGACAGTGACCTGCTACTCACTGAGTCGTTTACCGACAGTGACCTGCTACTCACTGAAGCCGTGTTACCGACAGTGCACCCCTCTCCTCACTGAGCCGTTTGCCGACAGTGACCTGCTAACTCACTGAGCCGTTTACCCACATTGACCTGCTACTCACTCGCTTACCGGACAGTGACCTTTTTTCTCACTGAGCCGTTGCCGACAGTGACCGCTACCTCACTGAGCCGTTTGGCCTGACAGTGACTCTCTCTCGAGCCGTTTGCCGACATTGACCTGCTACTCACTGAGCCGTTTACCGACAGTGACCCTACAGCTACTCACTGAGCCTGGTTGCCGACAGTGACCTGCTACTCACTGAACCCGTTTACCGACAGTGGACCTGCTACTCACTGAGCCGTTTAACCGACAGGACCTGACTACTCACTGAGCCGTTCGCCAGACAGATGACCTGCTACTCACTGAGCCGTTTGCCGACAGTGACCTGGCTACTCACTGAGCCGTTTACCGACAGTGACCTGCTACTCACTGAGGCCGTGCCGACAGTGACCTGCTACTCACTGAGCCCGTTTGCCGACAGTGACCTGCTACCTCACTGAGTCGTTTTACCGAAGTTGGACCTGCTTACTCACTTGAGCCGTTTGCCGACAAGGTGACCTGCCTACTCACTGAGCCGTCCCTCTCTCTTTGACCTGCTTACTCACTGAGCCGTTTACCGACATGACCTGCTACTCACTGAGCCGATTTGCCGACAGTGACCTACTACTCACTGACCGTTTTTGTGACCTGTTTTACTCACTGAGCCGTTTGCCCGACGTGCGTGCGTGAGCTCACTGAGCCGTTGCCGACAGTACCTGCTACTCACTGGAGCCTCGTTGCCGACAGTGACCTGCACTCACTGAGCCGTTTACACAGTGCCTGCTTACTCACTGAGACCTGCGTACTCACTGAGCCGCTTTGGCCGACCAGTGACCTTTTTCTCACTGAGCCGTTTGCCGACTGTGATGGCTCCTCGGGCGCGAGCGGGGGCCCGGCACCGACGGCGTTCCGGGCTGTCACACGGAAGTTGTACTGCATGTTCTTCTTCAGCCCGGTGACGTCGATCTGGAGGGTCTCACTGTCTGTGGTGCCCACCTGACGACGGGGACGGCACGATGATTTTGTCAGAGAGTTGGTCAGGAGTGAAAAGAGAGAAATCGGTGCGAGTGATTTGCGCTTACATCGCGAGCGAGTGCGTGTCTTGGCGGATAAAGCATCAGATACAATATATATCGATAGTGGAGGGACTAATTGCTCCCAGTAAAGGGTTAGGGGAGGAAAGTTGAGCGGCTTTAGCTGTCACGAAAGACGCGCGTGTAATAGCGTCCGAGTGGCTAATTAATCGGTAATATTGGGAGACCAATGTCTGATATGTAGCAAAGCGGTCTCGAAACCAGTAATAGCAGACAACGGGTTTGCACCGAATATCGGTCTAATAAGAAATACTGTTATCACCCATGGTGCCATCGATTACAAAGAAATACCTACTTTTTAACTAGCGGATATAATGGTCGAGCTTCAATAAAGACAACCTTGAAACAAGCTGAAGTGAAAAGCCAGGGCTTTTTGTTACGGTAATGTTCCCCACTCATAAAGTGTAATTATGTGTAGGACAACAATCAACATGGCTCGGGGTTGGCCCATTCGGACAGTTCTCAGCACGTGTCCGGAAAAAGATTCGAGATTGTTGAATTATAAGCGACCTTAGAATTTCCGTAAATTATAACTCATCTATTAAGCGTAATCGTTGCATGCCCGATTGCGCTCGATAATACGTAATTATCATATAATCTGCGGTCTGCAAACAATAATCATTTATGTCCAAATATTGTTCACAAGTTGACATTCAGTAGAACTAGACAGCATGCCATCACTCTTCGAAAAAGTTACATAATATCTAACTTCTAACCCTGAGTCGTCCTTCCTAACGTTATCACGGTCGTGCAGTTCGGTCTCTTTCCTTTAATGACATTGCACCGCGATAGTCAAGTGTTTGAGTCTTTAGTTAATACGGTCAATGACATCTGACACTATTGCAATGTTTTTTTAAACCGCTCTCATCTATTATATACAATCGTCCATCCCAAACAGGGTTAAACAATTACCGAGTCTATCCCTAACAGGTTTGAACAAGTACCGACCTTCTGCCAGGCCTTCTTGCCAACGTTGCGCCGCTCGACGAGGTACTCCACGATGGCGGCACCGCCGTCAGACTCCGGCTCCTGCCACCCGAGGGTCACCGCGGTGTCCCCCATACTGGCAACCTCGAACGGTCCGCCCGGCGCCGACGGTAGAGCTGCGGGAGGTCAGGTCAGAGGTCAGGTCAGAGGTCAGGTCAGAGGTCAGGTCAGAGGTCAGGTCAGAGGTCAGAGGTCAGGTCAGAGGTCAGGTCAGAGGTCAGGTCCAGAGGTCAGGATCAGAGGTCGGAAAGATGTCAGAGATGTCAGGACAGATGTCAGGACAGATGTCAGGACAGATGTCAGGACAGATGTCAGGACAGATGTCAGGTCAGATGCCAGGTCATATGTCAGGTAAAAGGTCAGGTCACAGGTCAGGCTAGAGTTCAGATAAGAAGCAAGGCGATAAGTCAAATAACCGGCATTGCCGTTGAGCGGTTTTACCGGCAATTTATTTCCTCCATTGCAGATCATTAGCAGCCATGTTCATTGCCATCACTGAGCTGTTTAAACGTATATCGAACAATTGCCCCAGTGAGGAAAACGCATGCACATTGCTTTTCTATTGTCATGTCGTGCAGAAATATAACCCCACATTAGGCACGAACCGATAAACAGAGATTATGGATTGCCGGTTGACGTACCGAATGGTTTCGTTACTACGACAGCATCAGGGGTCTCCAGTGGTTCGGAGCTGCCGAACACGTTGAAGGCGTACACCCGGAAGAAGTACTCATGGCCTTCCAGCAGGTCTTGCACGCAGTAGGAGAGGATGTCGCCCACGATGTCGGCCACCTGGTGACGTCATACAGTCAGTGGATGACGTCACACGGTCAGTGGATGACGTCACAGTGACATCACTGTAGCGCAGAAAATCGCAGTGACTTGCGAGTTTACCACACGCTGTCGCCGACGTAAGTTGTTGCGCAATTTGCTACCATTTTTTGTAACATATAATAATTATGCTTCATTATATAGCTGCAGAGCTCACGATAAGCAGCTTCTAACTTAGATAATAGATATAGATCATCATTTATCATGCAGAACTTCGATAAGAGTTATTTTATAACACATTCGTGACACAGCTAAATTAACGTGTGGCTTGAAAATTCACAGCAGGTCACGGAGTGGCGACCCGCGGCAGGAAGCCAGCTCATGGAGAAGCCGTCTGTGTCTGTCACCTTGGTCCACGACTGCTTCTTGCTGTCGAACTTCTCGATGAAATAGCCGGAGATGTCGGAGCCGCCGTCGTCGGCGGGAGGCTGCCAGTCGAGTGTCACGGACTCCTGGTCCGCCACCTTAGCCATCAGCGGACCCTCCGGCCTGCTCGGCTTGTCTGCAGTGGTCGCCACACACACCGGCACCGGTCAGGTACAGCCGGATGACGCTTTTTATATAAAATTATTATTGTTTAGGACGAGATGGAGAGTGGAGACACAGATATGCGACTTTGTGCTTGTGTCATGGCAATCATTATCTTGAACGGTAAAAATCTTGAACGACATTTTTCAGGATTGTATCAAATATTTTGAAAGGCACTGGGAGAAGGGACTCTTTTTCAACTATTTTTCAACAAAGTAACAAATGGACTCCTAACACATTGACTTAAAACATAATGTAAACGGGTGCATATCACAGGGCGAACCAGTAACATTAGCGTGCTGTTGATTACTGCACAGTTGGACACGAAATATGCGAGGGGACATTCGCTCGGTTGAGTACAAAAGAGTGACTGTAGCCACAGGTATGTGGGTAGCAAATATCGGACTGCTTTAACCTAACATGTACTGCATAGTGCATCCACGAAACTTTTATTTTGCGCGGATGATTTCACAGCCATACGCAGTCACTATGCTTTGCAGGACAAATACAGTGTTGGTTACATCAATTTATTTTGCAATTTTGATGATAATTAATGAAATAACTGTTAAACTCATACTAAACTAAATATATAAAATAGAACCAAAATAATATTCTTGGTTATTTCGCTTATGAAGCTTTGTCAGGTCATTTAATTAATTCTCATCGACATTTCCAATCTCACACAGAATTTTCGTCACCTTAAAATGTCGTAATTTTGTCAGATTTCTATGCGATTTGCTAATGATGACCTAACTTAACCCACGTCTACGTAACTCAACCTAGCCCCCATAAAGAAGCTGTCGGATCCTCGTAGTTAGTGCATACAAATATTCGTGCAATACACATATTACGTAAGGTACGGCAGGTTGGCAGCCTAGAGGACATCTCAGTTGTTTGCACAAAGGCCTCAGAGCACATATGTTTAGCGGTTTCTATAACTATCGCGAACTGGTACAGGGCAGCAAATCACAGGGCACAGTGGAATCAACACAAATCACATAATTTTGGAAGCTGTAGCAATAGCATGTAAATAGAATATAAATATAACATAAATGCATATAAATAGAATAAAAATGCATATAAATAGAATAGAAATAGAATACAAGTAGAATAGAAATAGAATAGAGATAGAAATGTAGCAATATGCAATCGAATGCATCGCAAAATCACAATGGGGAAAGCTTGTGAGAGATCGAAAAATATAAATTGAATAGGTAGAGACGGGGAACAAGAAGGAGGAGTCACATGTCACATCAACACTTTATCACATGCAGTGCTTCCTCATAGTTTATTTAACACTGAACACAGCCACAGGAAGCACACATTTGGCGGTCTATCTGATGCCTCAGTTGACTGCACGGGACACGGGGAGACCACAACGGTAGGAGGTATCCTCAGACAGCTCCGAGTGCCCGAGGGACAGTATATATGAAAGAGCACGAGAGCGCGGGGTTGACATAGACACCAGTCACTGGGGTGGGCGGACAGAGGTCACACGGCACGTGGGGTGCGGCCGGGCAGTATTACCGATACTCTCCAGACTACTGGAGCGGGTTCGACTCATAGAGCGTCGACTGTAGTCTACAACAGATGGACACATCGGACGCGTCAAAAGACCGACGAAACGAGACAGGGCACATCGGTATGTGTCAAACGGCGGATAAACGGCACATGGCACATTGCACGTGTCAAACAGACGGTGATTGTTCCCGTTCAATGATAGTGCAGATAAACATGGTTTTCTCAAGATCAGAGAACAGCGAGCATCATGAGATTTGTGTATAATTACATTCAAATTTAGTATGGTCATTAAGACATCCCTCCAAACGTTTATCCGCACCAGGTAACACACGACCATCACAAGACACGTTACAATAACCAATCGCACGATTCGACGACACATCACCACACGACACACCAGTCAAACGTCACCATTTCCATCGGTCAAATGAAAAGTATCTGTCTACATTCATCATCCACACTGGTTATTGATTCAACACTGATTAAATCGATTGGAATAGTTCAATACAATTTCATCAAAATATAAAAATAATTGATTCACCACCAGATCTTTTGATTCATGTGTCGTGATTGAATCAAAACCTGCATCGAATCAAGACCGATTAAATCAAAAGATTTAACGATTCTTAACCATTCAAGTACATTGGTAATTGTGCAAATGCATGCAGTTCCATAGGCTACACTAATTTATACTGAAATAGTATTGCTGTAACAATGTTTCAATGATTATATATATTATATTTCCATTTTAATTGTCTTGATATAAATTCACAACGTTAAATTGAAATGTTGAATCAAATGTGAATCGATTAAAACATTTGTTTTCATTTTTGAATGGGAAATAATCAATTCTCAAAATTGCATCCGTGAATCTTACGGTGATTAAATAATTCAGATTCAAAAATGAATCATAATTGAATCGCTCCAAAAAGTTAAATCAATAACCAGTCTGGATAAAAGCATTGCACGATACAATTTTGAGGTGAGCATCTAGTGTTTTACCTTCAGTTTTCCGCTACGTACTACTCAACACAATTTAATTTTCACAAACCTTTGCGCTGCACAACTGTGGACTAAACCTCCAGCTCCAGAAACACTACTTCCACTCCAAGAATCCCCCATCACTCACCGAGCACGCGCAGTGTGAACTCCTCCGTGACTGTCCGCACATCGTTGGTCGCCACCAGCCGGTACGGTCCGGAGTCCTCTCTGACCACTTTGTTCACGGTGATCTCCGTCCAGTCTGACTCTGACCGTAGCTGCAGCCGCTCGGAGCTGGCGAGAAGCTCTTCACCACGGTACCACTGCAGTGAGGGCCGCGGGATGCCTGTCGCTCGTACTCTGATGGTCCAGCTGGCACCCACCGCCAGCCGCTGCTCCTTCAGCACAGGCTCGTACACCAGAGACGGCGGCTCTGTTGGGTACAGAGACAAGGAGGTGTGGTCACCATACAATGTAGAGTTCAGTTGAGTTCATCGAGTTTATCGAGAGACTCAGTTGGCTGCTCTGGGGTTTATATACACATAAAACGGTTTGGTCAAGTTCATCGAGAGTTGAAAGTCTTTCTCTCATGTTCAAGATACATTTCCTTTCTGTACCACCAAGCAGTAATACCAAAGATCATGTTGTGGGTCAATGAATCCTTGGATAACAATAACCAGCTGTTAGGTATTTACCCAAGGCAAGGAATGGTTTTCAAGCCCGGTCCATGGCGGTGCTTACCCTGGATCTGGACCATACAACCTTGCTTATAAGCCGCGCCCGTGCCGGTCCTTACCCTGGATCTGGACCATACCACCTTGTTTATAAGCCGCGCCCGTGCCGGTCCTTACCCTGGATCTGGACCATACAGCTGGTCTCCACCTCCCCGGCCGAGTTGGACGCGTAGCAGGTGTAGGTGCCGGCTGACTTCTCTGTCGTGTCCTCAATCGTCAGTGTGGACACGTGCCGCTCGTACTGAACCTTTCGGCTCTTCACCGGTTTACCGTTACGGGTCCTGCGGGGAGCGGTTCATGGTCAGGGTTACATCAGGGAGGGGTACTAGGTCACGGCTCTTTCATGATTGATTATAATTGACGTTGTTGGGCGCGTTGATATCGAAGGTAATTTTGCGCCCAGTCAAGGTTCCGTCAGGGGGCGGCACAGGTCAGATGGACATATCACCCAACATCAGGACCGATCGAGTCAGACGCGACTTTTTTTCTTCAGACCCGCTATCTGGATGTTGGTCTCATCCAGGCCAGTCGAGTTCAGGACGTTGGACCCTTAAGTAGGCCCAGTAGTTTCCTAAAGAAACGTACCACCGGATGTCGGGCTGCGGCACTCCTGTGATGACGCATCGCAGACAGATCTTTTCCACGAGGCCAGCCACCACGTCCTTCAGGTCTTCAACCACCGTGGGACGCTCCGGGGAGACCGGTTCTGTAACGTCATAACAGCATGGAACTCAGCACACAAAACTCGGAAATAGCAAGGAAAACGTAACGAGACCAGTCCGTTCAGAATTTGCTCGTGTTGTTGTGAGAATAACAATGTCTCGGAGAAGCATGTTGTAAACAATCCTTAAACATCAAAGAACAAGCAAGGCTCCATTAGATCTTCGTGACAAGTAACAATAGACTTACTAAGGAGATATGTCTTGCTGGATCTCAGATGATTGTACTTCGATAACAAACAAATATTCACGCTATTTTGCTATGACGTTTCTGGTTTAAATCTACAACAATGGATGTCTACGACATCCCTGACATCCTGACCCGTACATCCGACCCAGCCCGCAGAAGTCGCGGGTGCTTCTAAAAATACTAACGTGTGACTTTGATGAAATCGGACTCCTCCGACGGCTCGCTGGCTCCGATCTCGTTCAGTGCGAACACACGGAAACGGTACTCGGAGTTGGTCGTCAGCGACGTCACAATGCGGGTCGTCTCCTTGACGATGGTGGTCTCCTCGAACTTGGTCCATCTGTCGATGAAGATGCCAGCAGATGTCAGTACTGTGGTTAGCTTGACCAGGAGGACGTACAGGAAAGGCAGAACAGGGATTATTGGTTCAGGATACATCTTGAACATGATGTCTTTGGAGCTTTGGTTTCTTGCGATTGCGAGAAATGCTAGAATTAGCTGCAGTAAATGCGGTATTGATCGTTAAGCACATAGTATTTCGTTGCTGACGTCTGACTATGTTGAGTTTGTCACAGTTTCAAAAATAGCTATCGTTTAACAGCAGACATTAACAATGTTTTATCTAAGAATGTCATGACGCCTGCGCGTCCTGACAGCCGAACCACGAACACCATTGCGTTCCCCTCCAACGCAAAGACGCTCCTCTGAAAGACGACTGACTACGTTTTATTCTCTGCAGCGTTGACCTGGTAGACTCGTAACCTCACTTGACAGAAGTTTGGGACTCTTGTCTAGTTGGCTCAGGGCCATCCGTTCTCCTGCGGAGATGGGGTTCCAGCTAGCAGGTGACGGTGTCCCGCTTATGATTATAAGTCTGGGACTACACGCCGGCCAACACCGGACTCGAAGAGCTTTAACTTCTTGTATGCGGGTCACGATGTAGGCAATGATATTATAAATACAGAGCTGGTCCTTGCGCATGTCAACAACGAGGACCCGATGTCTTGGTACCCACCGACTCTGTTTCGCTCCCTACATGGATATATTCACTAGCGCAGATGCGCCTTGTTAATATTTTCTTTGAGATCTCTGGATTTACTAGTTACCAACCTACTCTCACTCTTCGTCGTTTGAGGGCAGATACTGAAGCGCGCTGAGAACATGAGCATATATACCTTCATTTCCCCTTAGGCACGTTGATATCTCACGACTCTTAACCGTGTAGTAGGTAGCCCGTCTCTGTCATGGAGTTTAAAACTATTCCACACACGTGGAGTACCACTTTAGTCCACTTCATGGACAGGCTAAAGTAAACAGCTTTACCCAAATCTTGAGTGAAATGTTCATGAAGATGTCTCCGACTTCATTGCCGAGTTTTAGCGTGTAGGTGCCGCAGTCGGCATCCGTCACCTGCTTCACCGTGATGCACGCCTCGGTCTCGGTGATGGTCGGCAGGAACTGTAACAACATCATGAGTCACATGCTGATCAGCAGATGCTCTGACCTGACAACATCACAGGGCACAAAATAGGCAAAGTAGACGAAATGTACAATTTCAAACAGCACACGCGAATAAGCGATCAATCATCGACTCCACACGCCAATAAGTAGTAATCGCAACGGGAAAAAACTGCGGTAATCTCACCTCTCTTGGACCGTTGATGTCTCTTTGGTTGGGCACTCGTGGTTTGGCGGGGCGCAGACACGAGAGCGCAGGAATGTGGCTCTAAATCTGGTACCTCACTTTGGAGTTGTCCTCTCCTCCTCACTAAGTACCGTACTTCCTGGCTTGCAAGGATGACTCCTCCGCGGATCTTCGGCCTGCTGGGCAATTTTAATAAGGACCACTGGTGCGTACATCAGATGCGCAAAAACCCACGGAATTAATCGATTTTGGAGAAAACTCGGTCAGGTAGAACAATGCAGGACACTAAATCCTCAGTTACACACGCTTAATAGGGACACAATCTGGCCTAACTGCTCTTATGTACGTCATTCCTCACAGATTACGGTGCTTCTCCTGTAAACGGCTTGCGTCATATACCAGTGTCTGTATTTCTCTCCATTAAGAGGGTATGGGATGACGATGTCACAACAAAAACTGAGGTAGGGCCTCGTCTTGTTCCAAGAACAGTGGGACCCATCCTCGTGCTCCTATATGCAGACTGGCAGCCAAAATAGAATTGACCGTCCTGAACATACCCAAGGATGAGTTCACCATGGTTCACAGCTGGATGGCCCATAACCCCGTATGCTCCAGCCTACTTTCCTGAATAACAACTCATTTCCTCTCCCCCCTGCCGCACGAAACAATACCTGAAGGCCAATACACACCATGCAAATATACATAGCTGCTTCGTTACGTGATACTACCAAGCCTCCGCCAATTGCGCGCGCTTTGATCTGACCACACGTAAGTCGCGGATTTCTTTCCTCGGCTAAGCAGTTGGTCTTGTAAGGCGGGGCGATATTTTAAGAAGACGACCTATACACTACTGCCACTCCCTGCATTCTGAGAGCCTCTGCACACACTTCATCTAACTCTCGTGATCTATTTGATCGCACTTCGGCCCCAACATCTCGTCGATCTATGACCCTCTATAACAAGAACAAAAAAAGTTACGCATTTCTTTCGCTGATTTCGATATCTTGCGGTTGAATGCAAACCTAAGTATCTTATTTTTTCCAATTAAACACAGACACTCAATTTCGAAAATATTCAAGGCACGAAAGACTCACATGCGTAGGTTTCAATTCCATTAACATAATCTCTTATTCTTTTCGAGTGCCTCTACAGAGCTTATACCTTGCAGTCTTGCAAATTGTACCTCAACGGAAATGCTCGTCCTCCAATATCCGACGTTACATCGAAACAATACGGGTCTAGGAGGAGCAAATAATCTAAGTCCGCAAACCACTGTGATGTGATGTCTAGAATACCGTGACTTTGCACCATCTACCTCCACAACTGACGACCATAAGCCCCCTTGCCATACTAAAGATTAAACAAACGGTACCTTGGATCTGCACTGCGGCATCCTGAACCCCCCCCCCACTGATACGCCTTCAACGACTCTATTATCTTCTGGTAGACTAGACAGACTGTTAAGTCTATACCCCAGACAGGCTACACTTTTTCACTATAATTTTTAAATATAGGCACATAGAAGGTACACCTAAGCGTAACTTCATAGCCAATGCGATCACTCAGGGTCTCTTGAAATTGAGCCGCTCGATACAAACCTCTACGTTCGCCAACCGCAACTAGGTATGGCTTGCTACATTTAATATAAAGAAAATAGAGTCCTAGCCACGGGTTTCAGAACTTAGAGCGATTCTCTCAGAGCCGTTCGTTTTTTTTGGGGGGGGGACCAAATGTGTTCATTTTTTGAGCCAAAATGGAGAGCTCCCTCTCTGTCCTTCCTCTTCCGACTTTTGGGACCCGTTTCACCCATCTAATTTTTTTTATTATGGTTTAGAGTGTCCGCATTAACACCAACTACTGACTTTTTTGCGGAAATTAAACACAAGACAAGTTAGAAATGCACTCAGGATTCACGCGTAGACCTTACTTAGTATTCAGGCTTCAGCAGAAAGGCACACATAATTAGTAGTAATATTTCTACTTGTGATACATAAAACTAACTCGCAGCCAGAGTGCGGGATTCCGGCTTCGATACATCTTAATTCTTTCGGTCGCGCCTGAGAAATATGAAGTAAATCAAACCACGCTCTTTCCTTTCAGATTTTAAGATCTGTTAAAGAGTTGATGTATAGTTTAATGGTGCAAGTATTTAGGCGCGAAATGCTCTCGCGAACAATGATTGTACGGTATTTCTTAAGCTCCTCATGAAACCCACATCAATAGGCAGGTTCGGACCTATCTACAGTGGTATGAGGCATGACTCCTCTATCACCCATCTATCTCTCTTGAGTCGAAGGTTACGCGCCAAAGAGATCTGTCCATTATCATCCTGTGAACTAGCTTGTCAACAATTTTGAATGCTCACACTGAAAGCACAGACTTGATAATATTGTTTTCTGCAACTATCGAACTAAATATACATTAACATATAATGCCGCCGCGAGCGGCGCGACCGAACAATATGGTCTAGCCATTATTCATCACTTGTGGTATTGACATTCGTCTCAATTGTGGTCACATTGTGTATTGTGCCTGGAGCGCCTAAAAAAATGTATCCATTATGAGCGTCTCAATAATGCGGATACTACGATAAGCTGTTCAAAGGCCTAGAAACTAGTCTTTGGCCACCTAATTTGATACTAACAGAGGAGAGACATGCAACAGTTAGAACATTAAAATTGCGGTGTGAAACGCGTAAAGAACATGTTTAATACTGAGCATAACCAGTATTATTTTTTAAGTTTCTTCAGCTGCAATTTGTTGTTTTATAAAACTTACCCTGGACCAGTGAACAACTCCTCTTACTAATTGTCTATTGATAATGTGAGTGGAATTTGACTCTGCTGTTACGCTTAGTTCTCCCATGCTACACAATTGTAGTATACATGAACAGCAGGCAAAGCCCTTTTTATACATTAGTACGATCGCTTTTCCTTGTGAGGCATGTGTATCTGGCTGGGGGCGCCGGCAACAAACATGGCCTATATAATACGCTTGGGCCCTAAATGGTCACCCTACCACCCTGCGATTCACCAGTGCTGGTAACATCTGTTACTCAATGCTGTTTTGCAAATCGATGCATAGAGCCCATGTACCAATCTTTTACGCGCATTAGTATATGGTTCTTCGAGCTGTAGTGCGTTTATGAGACTTGGAAGATGGACATTGCTTCGGGAATAGTCACTGCCCTGAAGTCCACAAACTCTTCAAAATAGCTTTCGATTCCAGCATAGCAATTGCAGCAACACTGGACGCCAGCTTACGGTCCCTCATAATCTGGTTCATTATTTGCGTACGAGTTGTCGCACTATTTTACTGACATCTACAGCCGAGGCGTAACGCCTAACCACGAACTGCCACCTTAAAGGCTCTGTTTAAAAGGGATGTTAAGCCTGTGATTCGGGCAAAGCTCCAACTAAAAACTACCCAAGAGAGTAAATAAGCCACATACTGCCTGCAACACTTTAGGCAATGTATTCGTTTACTCCGCATTGTTTCCGAAAATGGTATATGTGCACCAACAAAATAAAATAACAAAATCTACCTGTTCTAAGTTGCAGCCACGCTTTCGAAAGACGGCGCGAAGGTTGTTAAAAAAAATCATCTGATGAGGCAATATAGTTCGATATCTTCGCACTGCTTGTCTATTTTATACATAGTACTCTCTAAAACAGTATTGTCTGTAGTGTGGGTGTCAAGAAGACACACAGTCAGCACGCACCACTCTCCCCCTTTCGCTTGTCAGAGTAGGCGCATTTTGAGGCATTCAACTTCTGAGACCTGGTAGCATTAACACCCTGGAGATTCGGCCCGAAACGTGGCCGTTCCCTGAATACCCTAGATATCGAACGCAACACCTCACCCGGGCTTGCTTTTCAGTTTTATGGGCTCTCCAGGGTCGAGATCTGCGACTCTCTCTTTTATAGGTAGGTACGCGCCGATGATGCATGTCCCTTGGTGTGTAACCTTGAGGCACCCTGCAATTTTTGAAAGTTATAATAATAAACATCTGTTTTCATAAGCGAGTTGGCATTAAGCTTATTGCAGAGCGAAATGAATTATCTCAAGATTGGTTCTAATATTGTTCAGTATCAGCACCGTTTTCACGTATGGACTAATTTGCGCAGAGTGAATCCATCTTTTTAACCCACGGCTCCATCACGGGACCGTGAGGTGCGAAGGGTTCGAAATTTTTTGTGTTCTTGTCCGAGTGCAAAATTATCTCACAGTTCTACGTGGAAAATGACGATGACTATACTACCTTAAATTATGTATCGTAGAACAAAACACACTCGCTGGTTTTACAAATTGAGATATTTAAAAGATTTGTTTCACGGTGCTCTCACAATATCCCATTTCGTACTAATCGGCTATAGCGTTAGGTCAGGTTTCGGTATGAGGTCTCGTGGAAACAAGAAGACATCGAAGGGGCCTCGCTTGAAGGAGTTATGAGTAGGCCTCCTGGGGAATTCGTTAGTGAGCCTGCACAAAGAGTGCGAGACCCCACGAGCAGTTCCTTACCAGTTTTAAGTTGGCCTGCTGACAGAAATTATGGTGTGCTGACGCGCCCTTGGGAAGCATCAAGCAGCCTTATGTGTTCGAGTCAGCAGTAATGCTCGCACTCTCTGGAATCACAGACTAAGATGTCCCTGGCAGATGCAAATAAAGGCCTCACCTCTAGACACTTGCCTATAATCTGACCTTACGTCTCAAGCCCGAGGACAAGGCCACAGTACCCAATCTCCTGCAACACTGCGGGAGCGGGTGCTCACGTCGTAAATGCTTCCGAGCGGTAGGGTTCACGATATAGGGGTCAATCTCGCCTACCTTACCGTGGCGAATACACTTCCTGCCTCATTATTACCGTTAGCACTGTCCTTTTTAGAGGTGAGTAATAGGGAACGTCGTTTCAACCCACAAGGGAGCGCCACCCGATAACGCTAGAGGGGTCACCCAATACAAGGACCGAAGAGATGATCATTAGAGGGGCCTCACTCAGAGAGCTTCGCCATTTTCGAGAAGGGCCCTACAAAGACGGAAGGAGTGCCATCACAATGGAGCACCGCACGTCGAACCCTGAACCTGGCTCAATTTCACCTAGGCCAACCACGGGACGCTAAGAGGGTGCTTCCCGCAGATCCGCCTCAAGGGGCCCCACCGGCGGCCCCGCTCCACTCACCGCCGTCTGTACTCTCTCAAGAGGTGCATCACCCACAGCGGCCGCCTCAGACGTGTGTCCCCACATCTTATCGTTATGGGGCGCACGGGCCAGTGGGCGCCCCCCCATCTCGGCGTCGTGCCGCCACTTCTCGCTCACAGTTAAACTCGAAATTTTCCAACAATTCAGGCCCTCTCTCTCCAGCTCTTAACTTGTATGGGATTTACTTAGTAAGGATCCATATATGCACCTGACCCTGACTGGTTGAATGCAGCCACTAACTCATCATGCACGCAGTCATACAATTGCGTCTGAGTAAACGCCAACCGCCGCGTATAGAGCCACCATGCACTGCCCCGTGCACAACAACGTCCTCCGTCAGATCTTCCTAGGCCTCCAGAACCTACCTGACCTTAGAACCATATCACTCCTGCTGCTCTCTACCCGTCGCACGAGATCGTGGAGACGCTCACCATGTAACCCTAATCATTGCTGGTTGGCACACTTGACGTTGCCGAGCGGGTCGCACTGATCTCCGACTATAGCGGTCATCGAGGAGCACCCTCCTTAGAGATCTGTCAGGGGATAGCTTTGCCGGCGCCGGTTCTCACCCGCTGCCCGTGCCATGGTGGCATCGATTTATGTACTTCTCGTATGATGGGCTCTCATGCCGCTTCTCTCTCTTAGACCCAGTGTGACCAGACACGGCAGCGCGTCGCCTCCAGCATCCGCACTGAGTGCATACGAAGCCGGTTCCGTGCTTGCTCGGACGCACATCACCCCACCCCCTCTCCAACGCCCCGAGGCACAGCTCCCCGACACGTCGTGGCGAGTGCTGTCGCGACGGCTAGCTGGGTGCAGAAGTGAGGTTGTCAGAAAATAGAGGCGTTAGACCTGTGTTGCACGGTTTACACGAATCTACAGAATCGAGTACCTGCCCTAGCCGTTCTCTCACGCTTTATGAAGGTAGGCTGGCTTAGCTTTAAACGACGTCCTGGACCTGTATGTCATTTGTGAATACGGATGCTTATGTAGATAAACTGAGCACCTGGTACAACTTCGGAAACTTAGTATTGGCGATGTTTTTAGTTGAAATATACGACCGATTTATCATGGTGTATGAAACACATCCCTTTCACGCACCTTCGACGGTGAGTTTGGCCTGGCAGGAGTCACCGCCAATGCGGCAGGTGTATGTGCCAGCGTCCTCTGAGGTCGTCTGGTACACCATCAGGCACTGCCGCTTGCCGTCGATGCCCAGCTGGATATGCTCCGAGAACTTGATCTCCTTGTCGTTGAAGAACCATTGCACCAGCGCATCACCCTGTGGAGTAGATGTGGTGGTATTACAGTGGGGCTACTCAGGTCATAGAAGAATCATTTCACCTGGTGCAACAAACAAGGACAGGGTAGCTTCGTTTCATTGGAGTTCAGCGCCTTGACCAACATTTATGAAAAACGGAACATTATAAATGCATCTGCATGCCATGGAATGACAACTGAAGGACTGGTTACTGCCTACTCGTTAGTGTCATGATCCAGCATGACATTTCATAAACTGCTTATGTTGTGCCATGTAATAACAACGCTACTATCTGTCCTGACCCATTACCCACAACCCCATCGTATCTCCATCATCTAACCTTGGTAAGCTTCACGCCACCTTACCTTAGTGAGCGCCACCTCGAAGATGGCGCGCTCGCTGCGGGTGACGGTGGTGTCGGTCATCTTCTTGGTGAGCACCGGCGGCAGCTCGATCACCGTCACCTCGCACGTGCACTCTTGGTCGTCGAGCGAGCACGTGTACTCTCCCTCCTCGTGCACGCTGGCAGAGCGCAGCCGCAGACGGCGGGACACACCATCGCTGATGAACTGCCGGACGGAGTGATGGTCCGGTCAGAGGTGACTCGCAGATTGACGGAGTGAAATCCATATACAGCTAGGCAATAGTAGATAAGAAAATATCAACAATGCAAGTGTGCACTGGGAGCTTAACAAATCATGCACATTTCCAAAGCATATCTTGATCAACTGACTAGTCAAAAGACAAAACCTTAATAATTTAATTTGATCCTTGCTTGATTCTTGGCGTATCTACCGTGATCCTAAACCGCCCCAAGCGGACCCTGATTTGTCCTATTCATGACTGGTCATGGCTCGACCAGCTAGCCGGGTAAGATAGCCCTCCTGCACACTACGGCGCTGGGTTTGGAGCGTGAGTGGCATATGACCCCTGGAGCGGTCAGATCTGACCTCATACAGACCTCGTACTGTTCGTTGTCCTCGCTGATGGCGGCTCCGTCCTTGTGCCAGACGACCTTGGCGGTGGGTGAGCTGACGGTGACGCTGATGGCAGCGGTCTCCGTCTCCTTCACCTCCACATCGGTCAGCTTCTCCACGAAGTACGGACCGCCCTCTGCCGTAGAAAAGGGACGGGAAGGGTCAGAGACAGGACATGAGGGGAGCTGGCTCCGTAAAAACACATTTATATTGTAGCAGTTATGCACTTAAAACAGATCAACTTTGGCATACGTGTTTTACTAATCGAAACCCAGCAAACACAACATTGAGCATTTTGATTGTGTCTGACATCCTCCTGAACCAGTCGGGTGTGTGTGACGACTGATGACCACTGACGACTCACTCTAATTCTGATTCCAAGTCTCACCCCGAATCTGACCCGTTTTTGAAACCGTCCCCGTGCATACTACTCACCCTTGACGGTGACCTTGCAGTTGGTTTCGGCGCCGTCTGTGTTGCAGCTGTACTGGCCGGCGTCCGCCATCACCACGTCATGCACGATCAGACGGTGCGTCTTGCCCACGTGTGAGATCTGGCGGAGTGGTTACACCAATGTCAGCTTCGACACTAGGATAGGTATTCTGGCAGTGGTGTCGGCTTCATCCATGTGAATAGTGCCAAATCAGAAGCGCTGGTCACGCCGCACACAATGCTTAGATATATCAGCACAAATGTTATTCATAACTTTTTAGAGGGATTCTCTCATATTTTAAACTTTTCATCCCGTACATTGCGTATACTTTGAGTGCTAGCGTTATTTTAGCTGCTAACGTTTCGCGCATCACAAATTTCGGGACATTTCTGGTTAAATGCCCAATAATAATCAGTATCTTACGCCAGAGTATCCAATAGGAGCAAGTTTGAGCCAAACACTAACCTCATATCTGTCCGACTCCTTGATGACCTTGTTGCCACGCTTCCACGTGACCTCGACCTCCTGTGACGTCTGGCACTCGAGGGCGACGGTCGACCGCTCCTCAATGTCAAAGTCTTCCAAGTCCTTGATGAACCTCCTGTCAACGATGCAAACCGAAGTTTCAGCCAAATAAAAATGGGGCGATGGCCAAGCCAGCTGAACAGGAATTGCTTGAAAGTCATACAAATAATTTGCCCTAGTTGTAGTTTCTCTGAATTTTAAGACAGCACATTACGCTCTTTTCTCTCTTGGTCTGTTCTGCAATCGTTGAAAGTTTTTGGATGTATTTTCAAACAGGTGCCCGTTCAAAGGAAATATATCACAAAGGATTGCGTTAAGCTTCTCAGCGCGGTACCTCCACAATTATAGCATAAATGGCATAGCATACGATAAAACAATGCTACTAATTATCATTGCGTGGCGTAACCAAACAAAATTGAAGTACTAATGCATACGTAAGAACAATTAACTACCAAGCACGATTAAGGCCACGGCACCGTTTCCGCATACTCACACGACGTCGGCGTCGATGTCGACCTGCGCCTGGTGCGTGGCCTTGCCGTTAGGGTTGACGGCCACACACTTGTACTCTCCAGCGTCCTTCTCGACGCGGCTCTCATGCACCTCCAGCGAGATCTCCTCACCCACGTGCGTGATGGACGTCGTCTTGCCCGGCTTCAGCTTCTTGCCGTTCCTGCCGGAGGAGATGCCGTTGCAGGCGTTAGAGGGGAGGCGCTGAGTTGCTGTTGCTGTGTGGATTTTTGCTGAAAGTCGCTGCTTCGCTGGAATGCCTTACCAAAGTGAGGGTGCAGTGCACTTCATTGCTATATAATGGTAGTGAATGGTTAGGGTCAGGGACCACGCAATAAGGTCTGCGTTGTAAAAGGCCCTAATCGAGAATCCATCAATCTTACACTAGAAGTCGATCCGAGCAAAGCTTCGAAATCACTTTACATAAATATCGACGTCGAAGCGTCAGTGTACTGACCTGTACCAGGTGACCTCAGGTCGTGGGTTGCCGACCACCTTAGCCGTCAGCCGGATTGGCTTCTTCTCTGCCACCCTGACGTCGATGAAGCGCTCAATGAACATGGGCGGCTCCAGCTGAGACTCTGCAGGGCATACGCGGACGGGGAATAGTTAGAACAGGGTAGGATAAGACCGACGAACCGCTCCATATCTGCCCACATTCGGCTCAGCAGCGAATGGCACCGTGTAGTGCGGTACAACTAGCGTCGCTTTCCAGGAGAAAATAAAGTGAACCATTATTCCCGCTGAGCGATGCTTCAAGCGCTGAAAGTTCAGCCATGCGAGAGTCGACACTGGAGTCCAGTAGCTAAATGATTCTCTTGATGCACTCTAAAAGGCTAGTTTTATACAAGCATTTACAAGATCTCAGATTCCCTTCACCGGGGACAAACAATTGAGAACCGTTGACTTGCACTTGCTACAGAACTCGACATAAAAAAGAGAGCTTCGTACGTTCTAGATCGAAAAAGCATGTATGCACCGGGAATCGAACCAGGCTCAAAACTCATCCGCACCCCACACTCACCTTGCACCACCAGTGTGGCGGAGGTTTTCGCTGAGCCGGCCGCGTTCTCCGCCAGCAGCGTGTACTCCCCGGCATCACTGCGGTGTGAGCGCGGGATGTGCAGCGAGTACACGTCGCCCTCCTGCGTCACCGTCACGTCGCTGTTCGCCAGCATCTCCGGCGTCAGCGGGTGCTTCCCCGTGAACCAGGTGGCGCGCGGCTGCGGCTTCCCACTGATCCGCGCCACGAACGTCGCTCGTGTGCTCTCCGCGACGATCAGCGGCTGCAGCGGCTGGACGAGCTCGGGCGGCTGCTTCTCACCGCGCGGCTCCACGGCCAGGGTGATGGTGTTGGTCGCCTCGCCCTCGCGGTTGATGGCGACGATCTCGTACAGACCTTCGTCCTTGGGCTTGGCGCCGCGGATGCGCACGAAGTGGCAGTACATGTGCATGTCGCTCTGCGTGCTGATGGTGACGCGTTTGGACTCCTTGACGGGCTTGCCGTTGAGGAGCCACTGCACCTCCGGTTCGGGCACGGCCACCAGACGACACTCCAGCTCGACGTCGTCGCCCTCCTGGACGGTGCGCGTCTTGGGTCGCTGGCTGAACGTCGGCGGGATGCCCTCCAGGATGTCACACAGAGACGACTCCCTGGAGGACGCAGGGCCGGGGTGTCAACGCTGGGAAGTGTCATGCTGACGATATGGTCAACAACTCACATGCTTGGCGCGGGCTGTTCCACGTCGGGCATGACAATGGTTGCGGAAACTTAAGCTGTTGGAGAGGTTCGAGCCCATACCACTATGTACTCAGTAGTCCATATAAGTGCACATCTCACTTCTCAGATCAACACGAATCACAGAGATGCGTGTACCATATATACAAAAACATGCTGAGCACGGATCACTAGCAGCCCATACTACCACTCCTGCTGGGACTGTAGTATGTACATGCTGGCCGCAGACCACTAGCTGCCCATAACACGCACCTGCTAAGGCTGCGGCGGCTGGTGATTGTGACGTCAGAGCCGTGGTCGGAGAGCGGCGCCTCCACCACCAGGTCGGACGAACAGCTGCTGAAGCCAGCCTCGTTCTTGGCCACGCACGTGAACGTGCCGGCGTCCTCGGGGAACACCTCCTTGATGATGAGTGTGGCCACGTTGTCGTCGTCGTAGAACATCTGGCCGGGAACGGGAGGTCAGGTCGTGGGTGGAGTTGGTGATGTGACAGGGATATAGGAAAAAGTGGATTGAACACAAACATCGCTGTTGTTGATGAAAAATTAACGTATTACCAGCACCCCACTTGTATTTTAAGTCAACTTATTTTTATGCATGCTGTGCAAACTTAAACGTGGATGTTTTCTTTGCTTTAGATGTTTAAGTGACTATGGTGATTAACTTCGACACAAATGAAGATGCAATCGTAAACAGTTTAATGCTTCCAGAGTTTTAAACGGATGTGCGTTCATTTGCAATACAGCCGTATTTGATAGCATTAACAGACAAATTGCGTTTCAGAAGCCGAAAGGTATACGAGAAATGCAGCCGCTTGTACCTGGAAGTCCGTGGAGGGCTTGATGATGGCGGTCTGCCGGAACCAGGTGATGGTGGGTCGCGGCTCACCCTCCACGCGACACTCGAGCTGCACCACCGCTCCATCCGCCACGTGCACCGAGCTCAGCTTCTCCGTGAAGCGAGGCGCCTTCGGCTTCTGGCCGGTCTTGGGCGCTGTCGGGACGAACAAAAGGGGTCAGTGACGTCGTGGGCGCTGCCGTGGCCGAATGGAATGGTTTAGTGTAGTCTTGGTCCGACGATAAGCGGTTGTTATAGGAAATAATTAACCTTCAACACGGGGTTTTGAATAAAGATAGCAGTTTTTACTTTTGTAGCCCATTTTGTTTATTCGCGTGACGTAAGGACCATCTGACTCGAGAGCATGTATACACTTTTGATAACTCTTTCTGCAAGTTTTCTTGACTGAAGAGACTCTCCAGCCGAATATATTTGACTTTTTGGTAAAGAAATGTGGAGGTGGGAAAAGAATGCGGCGTTGGCAAGGGAATGCGCATACCAGGACACTGTAATGCACACCTGGGCAGAGGCTGTACAATCAGCCAATCAGCTTGCAGTTTTCGGCTACCTTCGAATCTGATTGGCTGGAGCACGACTACTTTTTAATCTGATTGGCGGAGCCATTTTGTTCATTCGCGTAACGTTAGGACCAGCTGACTCGAGAGCATGTATATAGTTTTGATCACATAAATAATTTAACTCATGTCCTGAATCGGTGCAATGTATGGTTATTTTTGACAATACACAAACACATTGTATTTCAAATACGATCAAACTGTGTTTGAAAAACATCGATAACACTATTTTGTATAATCACTGGCGGATCCGGGAAGAGGGGAATTTAGGGTAATGGCCCCCTACAGGTGTGGATCCAGCCGTTCGGTTTGGGGGGCAAACTTTTTGTGGGAAAAAGGTACCCATTTTTTTCTCAGCTGATTTGGGCTGGTCACCATATTTCAGTGTTTTGGATTCAAAACATATTTTTTAAAAGAGAAAAATCACCCTTTTCGGAGAAATTAACTTTTTCAGGATTTTTTGTCCTGTAAAAAACACCTTTTCGGAGAAAAAAATCGCTTAAAAAGGACACAAAAACGCGATATTCCGTTGCATATACACACATAAGTAATAATAACATTTATCTCATACCAACCTGCGGGGGTGTCACCGATAAATATTGAGCGGGTCGGCTGAAATGACGCAAAAATTTATAATCCTTTGACTGTGTGTATTTAAGCCTTTGCAGCATTTTTAAATGTTGATTTTCATGTAATAATACGTATATAGTTAGTTAACACCACACGCATTTTTCTGGTTTGCCTGATAAAACCAAAAAATCAAGGCGGTGGACCTTGTAGAGGATAAGAGGCTAAAAAGACTATTTATTCCATTCAGCGTCAAGACGAACCGAAAACAATGGCGATGGCTTCGTTATGATGATGGCCACCGATGTGACGCCGCGAATCGGCGTGAATTTTTTAATTTGAGGTAGTGGAAAACGACATTTTCATATTGGAACCAGGATGCTATTGGAGCCAAGCCTCAGGTAGCCCTTTTCCTGGTTGGCGGTTGCACCGCTCGGTATGATACAAATAATAAAATTATTGTAGTTTTTAATATACATTAGCCTCGGATGGTAAATAACTACGACCGGTGGCGGATAACAATCAACAGTACATACATACCATAATAATAACTGTACCTATACATCTGTACCAAACTGTAACAAACAACTGGTAATAGTGTAAAGGTTTTGAAAGTCAAGCAAGATTGAGGAGAATGACTTTCCGCACATTAAATTGGTCTTGGGATCTGGAGGAGCCTGGTGGGGAGATGACTTGGGAAAATGGTCTCTGGTTGGTTCCAGGTGGCGTAGCCAGGAATTTCGTTCAGGGGAGGGGCCTCAAAGGGCCCTTCCAGAAAGCGTTTTAAAGGGCCTTCTAAAAAAATTGGATATGAGAAAACTCTAATGGATTTTTGGCCACTTTATGTTTTGTGACGCCCAACATTTTTTTCTTCAACTTTTTTGATGAGCTGGGATTGGAACCAGGATCCCTCAGGACCTCTCAGAGAGGCCCATGAACCAGCGCACGGTAACCAGAAAATTCGTCCGGGGACTGCACCTCAAAAGGGTACTCTACCAGGCAACGTAGCCAGGATTTTCGCCCAGGAGGCGCCTCGAGAAGGGCCCGCATTCCCGAGCGTTTGAGGGCCCAGTAGAACGGATGAAAAAGGTCTGCTTCCTCCGTGCTGGCGAGGGACAAGTGGCGTATTTAGAATCCGCCAAGGGGGGGGGGGGGGTCAAGCCCTCAGGGGGCGCAAACCCACAACATGAGGGCGCCTTCAGCGAAAGATGTTGTTGAGCGGTGTGTGTGGGTGTGTGTGTGTGTGTGTGTGTGTGGGGGGTAGGCTCCGATAAATTTCCGAAGGCGGCCCTCCATGCCAACATCCTCCGATGGCGCTCCTGGAATGCGCATTACTCTTCTTAAGGTGGCCATCCCACATTACTCCAAAGAGTAAACCTTCGATACAACTTTTTAAAAACTCGCTCTCCCACACGCCTCCAAAGGCGCTCTCCGATAACAACCTCTGAAGGCGTCCTCCAAATATCTCCGAAGGCCCTAACGATACATCTCCGTTGGCGGCCCTACCAAATATCTCAAGAAAGACACTCCCTCTGGAGACCAGACCCGCCCTCGCCTCACATTCAGCGCCGAATGAACGCCTTTTGGGGGTTTAAAGGGAGGGCGCCCTCGAGCCTCGAAGATATGTATCTGGGAACTTTTTGGACTATGTGAGAGGCGCCTTATAAGTGAAATTCGTATCGGTGGGCGCCTTTGAGGTATGTGGGACGGCGTATTCAGAGGTGTATCGGAGTGCGCCTTCATACGCCTTTTCGTATGTGTATCGGAAGGACAACCTGCGCGAAAGTGTATTCAAGGACGCCCTTGAAGGTAATAAATGGGAGGGCGCCATGGGACGATCCGAAGGTGGCCTTTGGAGCCCGCAGATTGTAAATATATTTTGGGAAAGCCGTTTTTCAAAAAGGTGCAATGGGGGGTGCGCTTATTGAGGTATGTAAGAGGGCGCCTTCAAATATTTGTAATCGGAGGCGCCTTTGGCGATGTAATATGGGAGGGCGCCTTTGAAGGTATATCTGAGGGCGCCTTTCAGAAGTTTATCAAAAGGGCGACTTTGAAATAAATGTGAAAAAGCGTTTAGAGGTGTATTGGAGTCGCCTTCGGAGCTAATGTAGTAGGGCGCCCTTTCAGAGGTGTATTGGAGGGCGCCTCTGGAAGTATTTTGGGAGGGCGCTTTGGGAAAGTATGTGGGGGTTGCCTTCCGGTGCATCAGAGAGCGCCTTACATTCAGTGGAACACGCTTTCATATTCAGACCCGGAGCGGGCCTCACATTCAGCGGAAGGCGGCGCCTTTGGCGGCCCTTCGCTGAATGTAAAGGCATGTTCATGAACTGAGGCGCCTTCGGCGCCTTCAGTTCATGAGGGCGCCTTCGGTCCATGAGGGCGCCTTCGGCCGCCCGTATATAACAAAAAAAACAAGGGGGAGGCCATGGTGCGGTGACCCCCCTAAATACGGCCCCTTGCGAAGGGACCCATTTGGCATGTTCATGGGCCCTTCTGACCCGCTCAGGGGCCCTTTCGGCCTGGTCAGGGGCCCCTCTGACCTGCACAGGGGCCCTTTGAATTTATCAGGGGCCCTCTGGTCTGGCTAGGGGCCTTGCAGCATGCTCAGACGCCCTTTCGACCTGGTAAGAAACTGCGCTGGCTGCTTTTTCGCCTTACCGACATGCTCAGGGGCCCCTCCGACCCACTCAGGGGCCTCTCCGACCTGCCCAGGGGCTCCTCCGACCTGCCCAGGGGCCCCTCCGACCTTCCCAGGGGCCCCTGTGACCTTCCCAGGATCCCTCTGTGCTGGCTAGGGGCCCATTGCTTTGGAATTCGGTGTTGGCATCGTTTTACCCAGGTTCTCCAATACAATATTCCGTTTTTTTAATGGTATTCTTAAAAATGCAATATTTTTTTTTGTGGAGAATAAAAAAAAATCACAAAAGCCGTTGCGTCGAGTCGATTAATCACTTGGTTTAATTGGCAATTTGCAGCGTGCATAGTAACGCCGTTAAAAATCAGTCAATTGTTGCTAAAAACAGCTAAAAAATGCATTTGTGAAAAGCCAAAAAATGTAACTTTTTTCCTTCCGACTTTTGGGGGAGGCAAAAACAACTTTTGGCCTACCGACTTTTCGCTTGGGAGGGGCAATTGCCCATGTTCCCCCCTGGATCCGCTTCCTGCGAGGGTTAATTGTTGTAATGAAAGTGGCCCTGGGGCCAGAAATTAACCAGTCAAAGGAGGGCTCTCTGCCAGACACTTAGTTAAATAAATTTTTTAATTTTTCCTAATTTGTGTAAGCAATTGAGTCAACTTGTGTGATGCCGCCGAAGCGGCGCGATTTTTTTACAGTTGGTATTGTGAATAGCTAAATTTTGACTAGCTTCAAAGTTATTTAACGATAAATTGTTATCTTTCCTCGAGTACCAGACTCACCATATTAATACCAAATAGTACCAAATCAGTCCGCATTTAATAATGTGGGTATTCACTTGACATCCTTTGGGGGTGGGGGGGGGGGGGAGGGGGCAAAATATATGTTGGCGCCTACGCCTTTTTTTCCGCTTGGGGGGGGCATGAACCGGTTTTTCCGCCCCCTTGGATCCGCCCCTGGGTTCGGAAGATAGCGAGTGAGGCAGAATCTGCCCCCTCAGCGGGGCGCGTTCGGCTGGAGACCGCAGCGAGCGGGGCGCGGGCTAAGAAAGAAAATGACGTCAATTAAGGAACTAGCAAAGTAGGTAGCCAAAATGAATAAGCGAAATTGCCAAACAGTTATCCAGTCAGTGTCATTATTGATTACCACTTGAGATCATTCCAGTTTCCATATTTACTAGTAACAGTGTTCATCTTTATTTTAGCAGCTTTTTAGGAAGCACCCCTGGCGGATGTGAAAGAAAACATAGATCATAACAAACAGTCGCGCGTAAACCACGTGAGACGTGAAGGTGCGGGTGAATATGTGGGTGAACAAGGACGTGTTCCGCGTGTTTTTCGCTGTGCGGCTGGTGTGAATGGTGTAATATTTGGAGGAACCGGACACACTTGCATCTGCGCTTCAGGTAAGCTGCATGCGATACGATATATTAGAGGAAACTTCGAGGTAGGTACTGTCAGTGAGTGGCAGGCGGAATGCTGAAACGTTGACGTTTCATCCCATTTCACTCTGCTTTTGTTGTTACTGATCATTAATGGTGTCTTTGTATTTGTTTGAGGCAGATTTATCGGCAATACCAGAAATATAGATTGAATATTAACCCGCGCTCCGCCGGGGAAGGGGGATAAAATTTACCCCCTCCCGGATTTTCTCCATCACTAAAACTATGAAAGATATAGACGCGAAAGTTACAGTACCTTATGCTGCATCCGTTTTACGTCTTCTCTCAGAATTTCAATGAAATTGATGGAGTACTTTTGGAACACAAAGACGTTTTAGCCCTCGTCCTACGGGGGGGGGGGGGGTCCTTACGCGACCTCCCCTGAGGTTTTTCTTTCAGAACTGTTTGCCCATGCTGTCGATCTTGCTGACATTTTTATTAGCTGAGTTTAAAATAATTATACGCATGCTGTACAAATTTCTTAAAAATTGGTCAAGAGGTTTGAGACATAATGACGTTACAGTGACATCATGCACGTGGACAAATGACGAATACTGGAAAAATCGTAGAAAATTTAGTTTTTCAGCAAATTGCATACAAAAAACGTCGAAGATATATTGTGACATTGTCTTTCAAATGGCTACATCAAATTGTCAAAATTTTGGGTTTTGACACATTTTTTTTTGGAAAGAAACTAAAAAAATCAAAATTTTCAAAGATGCTAAAACCGGAATAAATGTGAAAGAACTGAGTATGGACAGTACTCGAACCTAATTTCAAAGCAATATCTCTAATTTTGACGGAGTGATGGCTCTCTGAGTATAAGAAACTCATGATTTCATTTGTTAAATTCCCTTTTTTATTTTTTTACCAGATACAAGCAAATACATTTTTTGTATTTCTGAGACAACACTGGTCTAGGATCATATATTTTCATTAAATTTATCAATTTCTAATTATGAGGTCGCTAAATCGCTATTCTGGACGTGGTCGAGCTGAGGTCATTCACTTGACCTGGAAGGTCACCCGCTGACCTGAAACCTACACATTAGGTACCGTTAGATTCCTCACATGAGAGACAACATGCTGGTTCTTACCGCGTTGCTCTATGCTGCTTGGTTTGGAAGTTAACATGGGGGGGGGGGGTCCTGTTAGGACTCCCGCGTAGGGCGAAGGTGAAAAAAGCTCCCGTAGGGCGACGGTTAATGACGTCATGTCATGCCATTTTTGGGGAAAAACAATAAATGTTTTATAAATCGTAGAATTTTGAAGCAAATTGCGAGTGAAAACCGTCAAAAGAAAGGAATGGTCTCCGTGACCATCCGACACCATCCGACACCATCCGACACCATCCTACACCATCCGACACTATTCTAACACCATCCGACACTAACACCATCCAACACCATCGGATGGTGCTGGATGGTGTCGGGGATGGTGTCGGGGAT